>JAYMTP010001645.1:0-22967 GCA_036897365.1 Geranium brycei
GATTGGGGCTATGGTCGGTGATTGGATTCAGTGAGGTCGCGAGAAGGTGGGTTTTTGGGTTGTTGTAGGAAGGCAAGCTTGTGGGGGTGCAAGTGTCAATCGGATTCCAAGTTATTGGTGGAACGGAGGCCGACGGTTGGGGTCAGCGACGTCTGGGGATGGTGGAGGAGGTCGACAGTGACTTGGCGATAGTAAGGTTGGGAGGGTATTATTTTGGTATCATCTGTGAGGGGAGACGGGTCCGGAAGGGGTCATCGGTGGTTGGGGAGAGAATCTCCGACGATTAGCTTTTGGCGAGATCGAGGGCAGACGGATTCGAGAAGGGCTTATCAGAGGTTCGGTAGAAAAATTCGGGCGATTTGCTTGCCGCGACTTTGGTTGGTTGATGGCCCGGTACTGGGAGGGATCATGAGTTCTTTGGCATCAATGGGTAGATTTGTGTAAGCATATTGAATTAGTTAGTCTTTGTTTTCTTAAGCTTTAATACGTTTTCGTGGTGTCCCATTGGGCCATTTGGGGGTCCAGATTTGATCCTAGAAGAGGATTGGAGAGGATCGGCTTATTTCGCGGGTTTACTTGGGGAGTTGCAATAGTGTTTGCTGTAAGAGTTTTACGGGGTTTCTCCAGCCAACTAAAGTGGAGGTCGTGAGGTTTAGATCATCTATAACCCATGTTATATTTGCCTCTCCAATGCAAAATATGTTATATCAACTTCAACAACATGCTATTTGATATGTTATATTTCCATGCCATATTTGGCATGAAAATGTAGCATATGCAATTTGCCTCTCCAAAAAAAGTATTATTTTATTTCATTTTACCAATTAACCAAATAAAATAATCATAATCATAATAATACAATAAAATAATATATTTCATTTTGTTTATCAAACAACATATAACATATGTAGTTGGAATGAAATAGCATATGGATGCTAAAAAAATAGTATATCCACAAATTTTATGTTAAATATAGCATACTATTGGAGATGCTCTTACAAAAGCATTTGTGTGTTGCGTGTGAAAGTTTTTTCGGGGTGTTCTTGTAACGGATTTGTGGAGAGTCTCAGCCCATTCGAGGTGAATGCCGCGAGTTTGCAAGAGGCATTCCTGTGTTGCGTGTGGAGGTGTTTACGGAGTGGTTCTTGTAATGGATTTGCAAAGAGTCACAATCCATTCGAGGTGGAGGCTGCGAGTTTGCAAGAGACATTTCAGTGCTCTCATTTATTTAACTCGTCGTTCTTGTATTTCCATGGCTCATGAATTAGCCATGTATGTTTTAACTAACAGTAGCTGGGATCACGGTTCCAAGTCTGTTCCACTATATGTTGCTTCGACTGTCCGGTATAACGTCGGATTAATTTCTTTAATAATTTAATAATTTGTCGCATTTTTCCCTAAAAAACAATGTGAAGCCCAACCATGGTAGAAACCAAATAACATGTAATCTCTATAAAAAAATTCAACACAGATTATTACCACTCAAATAATAATAATTAACAATAATCTTTTATTTTAGGACTTTTACGTATAGCTTTGATGATAATAGTTACTTTTTCCTTTTTTATTTAGTTTTCCTTTTTTATTTTGAAGATAATAATAATTTGAAAAGCATTTATGTTTTTTCAATTTATTGTTATAGATGTCATTAATTGTGCAAGAAAAAGATAAGTTCAGAGTAGGCTTTTGCAATAAAAATGAGATCAATTTTTGCAATTAGCCCTTCATAAACCTAACCTGGAGGAAGCATAAAAAGTACCACCATCTATAGATAACGAAAAATCAACAATGAAGACGTCAAAATCTGTGCAATAATCAATGTTTAGTTCCGCAAACTAATATGAATTACTTACAAGAAAATAATGAGAAACAAGGATGACCAATCCTCTACGAGGCCAAACTGAAGCTCTACAAGTTTCCAAACAAAAGATAGAAGAGCACATGAGCAATGTCTATATCACACTCCATACCCACCAAAAATGTAGCACGTCATGATTGAGATGAACAATCCAGTCTATTTTCCTCACTAAAGCGCCCAAGCATAGTTGGATCCGACTTCCATTTCCGGGCCATCTAATGGGATAGAATTTCTGAAACTCTTTCTTGTGCATCGGCAGGAATTTCCCTTCCCGGGACCAGTATCTGCAGAAGATTACCGTACCTATAGACGATATATGTTAGCCTTTCCTCTTAGAAATCGTAACAATGTCTTTATCAGTTTATTCCTCTCATCCAAAAAGATAAATGTTGACTTTCCTACTTTGGATGTGATTAAGAGTCCACTTTCTCTTCCAGCAGCTTAGCTATGTATAAAATATCAACAATATTCTTCACTGATTCAGCTATTATATCTATTTCCACAGAGGGTTACGACACGAGAACATGTGGAAAAAGTGAAATAGGGCATCTATAGTGACAGCATTATTTCACAACCAAAATGCTCTCTAACGGTCTAACCTATTAAAAGACGATCAGTTCAGTCCCTAAACTACATGAGAGTTATACCAATTTGATCCACCAGTCCAATTAGTTTTACTGTCACGAACCATTTGAACGTCACATCAGCATATTCTGGTCGAACACTTGATAATTCAGGGACTAAATTGACATGTTATTGTTAGTTTAGGGAGTATTTTGATGACTAATTCTATTTTTACGGCACTTCTGGACATGGGGATTTGAACATTATATATGTGCAATTCTTATCAATTGGAGTTATTAGACAGGCATAGTTGTGTCAACTTACTCTGTGGTAGTATACAAGTTCTCGTGCTCTGTGATGAAAGCAATCAATGCCTGTAAACAAAAAGCGAAAGTAGAGTCGTCAAGCAATGGAATGGCCTACATACAACTATGAACTTGTCAAATTCAGATTACTTGCCTCAAATGGCATGTTTAAGAGTTCATAGTAAGTTCGAACACGATCCAATCTTTGCTGTACGGATTCACTGTTAATTGACGGAATAGCTGCCAGAGCCTGCAAAGACCAATAAAATATAAAAAAAGGTTGGAATGTTCTATGGAAACAAAGACTAAATGGGGAGGTTTCATTCAGATTATTCGAGATCTAGATTAGCAAGTTAATGGAGTAGTCCTATGGGTTTCAAGTAATCTTTGAGTGCTAGGTATATGAGGATGGCTGCAGGAATCACCATATGATGCCATGAACATGCTGATATTAGATCTACAAATTAAAAGGCTAAAAATATTATCAGAACTTTGCTGGCCATATTTCTCATTCCTTGTTCAGCAGCAGATCAAAGAAGGAACGTGGAACTAGCAAGAATGAAATCACTTCGAAGGGAGATGATGGTAAAAAAAATGAATATGAGAAATGGACAATAAATTCACAGTATCATACATCAAAGTGCATACTGATTCATGAAACTTATTATAATCTTTGCGTTATTCATTCGCTTCAAAACAATTTTTAAATAATATGAGGAGAAAAATACCTGTTCCAAGGCAATCGAATTTCGACATATCTGCTGAACCCCGAAAAGGTTGATTGATTTCATATCAGCCAAAGTCTGAACAAATATAACAGCTTTCCATGTCAGCAGCAAAAGGAGAAACAGAATGTCTCATACATTAATCACAACAAAGTCAACAACTAAATGGAATTTGACCCAACACACGCAATCACACACACATGACGGAGAGAAGAGAGCAAGAGACCTTGATGGATGCATCTGCTGCAATACTACAAATTCCACCAAATATGTAATTGCGCTTTGCGTCAGAAATAAAAGGCGCCATCGCTTCATCTCTACGCGTTATCTATGGGTTTTCAAATCAAAATGCAATGTTATATTTGCTTCCAAGTACACATGAGATCATGAAATAGTATTACTGGAATGAAGCCAAAAAAACAATACCAAACAGATTGTCCTATGGACACTTTCATAGATCTCAAATCAAGGGAAAGTACAGAAAATCCAATCTGATTGAGAACTAAATTTATATAACATGGCATGGTTAGTTGGACCTTTTAGTTGTGAAGTCGGATCCGATATACAAATGCTGACTCAAAATTCTACGTGGTATCATAGCCTATGTTGTATGGTTTTGCCCATGTGTGCAGAGGCTTCTGGTTCACTATGACCCACTCACATGTAGAAGTCCAATTCTACATGTGAGAGGTGTGTTGAAATATACATCCCACATTAAATATAAGGGAAAAAAGGGCTAAATATAAAGGCAAGGACCACACCCAGTTAAACATTTAGTTGTGGAGTCCAACCTGATACGTGTAACCGCATTTAAAATTCTACACTTAAATTGAGCAAAATATCTCCCCTTGGTCAAGACAAATGTCAAAAGTTTGATTGGCTACTTAGGGAGAACGTGGACCGTCAAAAGGGGAAGGATTTAGGAAGCTGTTACCCCAAAAGATTTTAATATGCCATATAACGGGTATCATACAGTGATGCAACATAGAGTTGCTCCACATTCACAATATGGAATGCAATGCAGCAATTTTTCATTTTTCATACCTAAGTAATCCAAACCATTTCAAATGACAATATACAAGTAGCTTCAATAATATTTAGTCACATTGAGGATTTTAGTTCTTTCACTAAAAGGAGGATGGGATATTTGTTAAAGCATATCTCATGACCAGAGTATGCAGTTTCTGATCATTACCAAATTTAAATTCAGTTAAAAGCATCCCAGATTGTTAAAGCAGGGTTCTATATCTCAGACAAAAGGAATGACATCAATAGTTCATTCAGTTTATTTTTCATTTCATATGCCTAACCACCGGAATGAGTTAGGGTAGAAACCCCAGACTTTATTTTTTCTCAAATTTATATCTTGTAATAGTTAAAGTGAGTAAGGAGAAGATGGTATTGTCGATTCAGTTTTCATTTCTAACATCACAAATTACAGATTCTTATACTAACGATACCAGACACATTTCATATGCCCACTTTGATGTACTTTTAGAAAAATATATAATAACTGAATATAGATAACACAAAAATTTCTCGATAGAATCAACTACGTTATGTTTGTTTACTTAAGATGGAATAGACAAATACTGACCTGTGCAGTAAGTGAAATGATAAAATCATCTGGCTCTTCAGCATCTTGGTCTTCCAGGTACTCCCTATTTACCATTTCCTGTTTCAATAATAATCAGACTAGTGTATAATCATCCAACATATCACTCCTACTGGGACAACTTCATACAAACTATCAGTCTTTCACAAACCTGCATGTGGAAAATAGTCTCCAGCTGCATTTCTACACGTAGCACTTTAAGGCAATCAACTGCCAATTTCCTATATTCATCAGAAAATGACTCCAACTCTCTTGAAGATATACTGTTTTTTCGAGAATGGTGTTGCTTCCCATTCTCTTCCACATGACTGGATGCTTTTAAGGTTGTCAGTCCAAGTCTGCAAAAGCAAGAATGACAGTCCCTTTAAGCTGTTGTGGAAGCTTAATATAAATTACAAGGCACAATCATGATATCAGGTGACCAACTCAACTAAAAGTTTAAGTTTGGCTTCAGGTTATAGATGAAGGTCCATATATTAGGATTGCAGCCAGTGACCGTTAGGTCTTCTAGTTCTAGGTTATGAGGAAGTCAGTCAACCTTTATGACGTTGAAGAAGAGGCCTGTGTGTACAAGCGTGAAGGGAAATAAGGCCCACGCGTACAAGCATGAGGGGGAGAAGTTAAACCCACTTGAAAAGAAATTGAAAAGATAGAGCAATATACAACGGAAAGAGTTACGCTCAACGAAGAAGGTTGACCTTTCAGTTGTGGAGCCCGACTCAATGTATATGGACCATTTTACATGACCTAACAGCATGCAAGGAAACTGCATCTACATCCCTATTTTTTCAAAACGTTTGGGGTGTCTAGACACCACCGCAAGATTTGGAGTCCCTTTGTTAGTATCACACTTTGGAACATTTGGCTCGCCCGGAACGCCCTTATTTTCAATGGCTCTTGTGACTCTCCCTCGGCGACTTTTCTAAAAATTCAGCACCTTGGCTTATCCCTCCACCTACTGCACAGATCTGATCCGCCACTTATTCGTCAAATCCTGGCCGATTGGAGTTCCAGTCCCCTTTCTCGTGATCCAGCTTCCTTTAGCTAGCTGGGATTTAGTTTCTGCAATAGCTATAGGTTTGGTTTTGGTTTTCGGGTTTCTTTCCTTTCTACTTTGTCCTCCTTATTTTCAGTTTTTAATAATAATTTCTCGCATTGCTGATAAAAAAAGGCTCATTTATCATTTTCTTTTTTGATGAATCAGCAATTACTCCATTACCATATCAAATCAAAATACATATATCAGCAAAGTAAAATGCAACTGAAAGAGACAAAAGCTACTTACCTCCAATACACAAATATTGCAACTATACCATTTAGGCTTAAACTCTCACTTCTAACTATACCATTTAGGCTTAAACTCTCACTTCTAAAACTCTGGAATTAAAAACATTCCACTTCACTAGTATTATTTTATGAATGATTCTGGATCAGAAATTTATGCTCTAGATATGCCTCTTGCAAGGTATATACTCAACCTAGTCAGGGGAAGAGAATTTTTTGGCAAAAACAATTACTAACCATTTTAGATGAAATAATTAGTCTGCTGGAAGCAAAACATTATTGGCTTTTGGTACCCTCCTTTGCAGGAAGTAGAAACAGAGAGAAATCTCATTTTTCCCTCATTTTACTGATAAAAATATATTACATTATTATTTTTTGTAACTTGAGAATGAAAAAACTCCCTATAACATATTAATTTCCATTTCTCCTTCCACGCTCTTTCCATTCTAGCAAACAAAACTACCTTTTAATTCCAAACTCAAAATCTCTTTTGAATACAAAAGTGGCTTCCAAAGATTTCTGTAGTGTTGTTACCAAGCAACCTCAAATAAAATGAGAAAACTTACCTCTCAATTGAGTCTGCAACGTACTCTAGTGAATCACAAAGAGATGCCAACAATATAAGCTTGTTATCGTCGCGAATTAAATTCTCCTGCACACCGTGAAAAAAACAAATATATATTCATTATAAGATAACAAATGACAGTAAAATCCCCCTTAACTAGTATACACATGAACTCAACACAGATAATGCTAGTGTCAATGCTGCAAATGATGGTAATGACATGAAATAGCTATCAAGTAAAAAATATGGAACCCTTAGTCCCACAGTTGACATTGATTAAAAGTGGTAAAGTGGAGCACAAGTGACTAATAACTTAGTATATTCACAAATTATCCTAGATATAAGAATACCTGTTTAATTGGTCTCAAATTTAACAATAAATCATTCAATTGGAGTTCGATCTCAACAGCTTCAGCACTAGAGGCATTATTCTCCGTGTTTGACAGACCAAGTGAATTGGGTAAACATGCACTTGCTGGATCAAGTCGTATCAGCCTCTCAATGTCCTGCCTCCCGATTAGCATGTAACTCTGCTTCTCAAGGACAGCCTGCAGTATAGCAAAGAAGTTAATTGGCTACGGGAGGTCTCTTCACAATATAGATCTTTTCATAGCAGAGTGCAAAATATGTTATAGTAGGTTATCATGACTCTAGCCACAGGTTTAAATCTAGTGTGCAGTTCATTGCATTACAGGCCAAATGTGTCTGTTGTTTGCTTTCTAGTGTCAGCCACTTGCATTGATAATGATGTAACATCATGACATAACAATTTCACTACCTTTCCTCATCAGGAACAGGATGTACTAAATCCAGATCAACATATTTCAGTACTCGTGTTGATTCTAATATGTTGGCCATGTACTAAATGATTTCTTAACAGTCGTATATTCATTTGAAATTTACACATTTAAGATTCCAAATAATAGATTTTTGGAATAAATAATAGTTAGTTGCAGACAAAAGGAATATGATGATGTATTAAAGTAAAGACGTAGTTCCCTCTAAAAACAAACAAAAGGCTATAACCCTGGCATATTACGAGAGCAATAAGTCGTGAGAATGATTAAAGGAGAATAAATTACTTAATTCCTGTCTTCCCGGTTACTACTATAGTACCATGAACTCGTGATAAACGCCAAGTTAAACCCAATTATTTTCTTTAATAGTGCATGAACTAACTGATCGACGGTTGCCTTCTCGGTGCTGATGCTTTGCGCGAGTTTTGGTGCTTGTTTTTACTCACTCCCTAGCCTCTGGACAGGTTTTGAGTCCCGTTTTGTTGGTCGGAGGGTTTATTCGTTGTTAGTGTTTTTTTATTGTTGTGATGTTTGTTTAGTGTTTATGGTGGTCGGTTTATTTCCGACATGATTTGTTTCGTGGTCGGTTTATTTCCGACATGTTTTGCTGGAGTTGTGCAGTGTTATTGGGAGTCATTTGGTGCTTTGTTACCGTTTCTGTGTAAACTGTTCGCACCGATGCTCGGTTGGGGGTTTGTCCCTCCCGAGTTTGTTGATCAATGAAGGGGTGTGCTTTCAAAAAAAAACTAACTGAGCATATCTGATTCTTAGATAGGCGTACTAGGGGGAGGGTGATTCTGGTGCTTGTTGTATATTGTTACACAGGATTAAGTGGGCATCACCAAAACCATTAATCAAACTATTAGAATGCTATGATAGTTTAGAAAGGAGCTGGAATATAGGAAGTATAGGGTGTAAATTCCGAAAAGAAGAAAAATAGTTGACGGGGCTGCATGTAGAAAATGACTTGATGTAGCTGCTAAGCAAAGAAACGAAGAGGCTCTGAAATATACAACAAAGATTGTCAAGAAGGAACAGATAGAAAAACATGCATACCTCCATATAAGAAGTCCGACATCTTTCGTAAGTTCGCTCAAGGAAAGATTGCATGAATGTCAAAAGATCATTAGCAAATTTAGGCATTGCTTGTGCCCAACCAAGCACCTGGAATAAATGAGCAATACAGATTAGATACTTCATTATTCCTACCATCAATTCACAGCGAAACAATACATTCAATATCATTGCACAGAGTCAAGCCACACCCCACAATTTGTTGCCCATGTCATTAGGACAATGAAAGTAGATTTGACTCTGAAGATGGGAACATAAGTTCAAACTTGCCTCTTTTGCTAAGAAATCGATGGCCAAAAGTCCATGCAGGACAGGCCGGCCCTTCTCAATTGATGGAGTATAAGCAGCGGCAGTATGTGCACGAGGTCGAAATGCAGCTGGGCCTATAAGAATAGGTGCGGAGATAAATTATTTTACAGTGGAAACAAACAAAGAGCCTAAAGTTTAACGAATATATATGCAAAATACACATGCTTAATCATACATGAATCTTCCAACATGCATACTTGCCATTTGAGTTTTGAAGCCAACATGCAGCATGATTATTAAGAAACTTTATTGTGCTCAATGCTAATCACAAGAAACTTCTACATTCACGTAAACATGCAATATTGTTTTGTACTGTAGCTATGCACCAATGATGAATGCATCCTTGAAAACCTAAGTACAGATTACTAATGTAGTTATATACTTGTATCCATGATTAAATAAGCTCCAGACACAAGTTTTATGGTGAAAAATATGCCGAATGTCTGGTTTCTCAAACAATTAATACAGGATTCAGTTCTAAGTTTATAAACTTGCTTGATATCGCTTGCTGTACGCCTTTTCGGTAGTCCACAAACATTGTTGGTAAGAGGTGGTCCTTGACAAAGTTCTCCACAAAAGCTAATAATCCATCATTCCTGTGGTCTCACAGTAGCGAAAATAAATTAGATCAGTTCAACTATTTAGGCGACAAAAACACACGGAAGAACATCAGATGTCATATACTATTAAATTTGAACAAATGGAATAAGAAAATAGAAGCATCTTTCACATACAAAAAGACTCATCATGTGTTTACTCTAAACTTGTAGAACACTTGAGATCTCTGAAATTAATTAACACATCACTGCTTTTGCACCAAAACTGATGTGGGGTTTGAACAATATAATTATCAAAGCCACTTGGTAAAACAGCACGTAGATACCTCAGGCATAGGGAAAGAGCACAAGGTCTACACATGATAATTAAGTTGATTGCTCATGTAACATACAAGTTTAGTCCTAAAGTAACTGGAATCAGGCACTAATCAACTTGTTTATCTAACAAGCAACTATTAAAAACAACTGAAAGATGTTGGCATAACTTTGGTATTGGCATTTATGTGAATCATATCTAACCACTAACAGTAACTTCCCTTTGCATTTGATGATCCATGGAAAGAAAACTAGTGCACAAGAAGAAAATCACTAGATGTCCTAGTTTTAAACGGATGGTCTACCAGCATCCTAAGCACTAACACAATGTTATCTGCATACATGAATATGGAAAGAATGTGAACAAACATAAAGAAATTTCAAAATTGTCACATATCTACATACCCGAGCTGGGAGTACTTCTCCGGAAGCATTGTAGAAACTTTATGCGTAAACTGGAGAGCACATCGAATAACAAAAATGTTAACTTCACAACTATTACTGCATGGGTAATGTATTTTCTGAAAGAGTATTATAACCTGGAGAACAGGTCGGTATACAGATGCAGCCAGATATATGCCTTGCTCAGGCAAGACAGCTGAAGAACCATAACCTTCTTGTAGCACATTTGTACCCCTCCTATTCCATCCTGAGGTCCCTGAATATAAGGAAAAAAGGCAACATAGAATTAGAAGTTCATATCTAATGAAAAGTTACATAAAACACACTAAAAATAGAAGGTGAAAAATTATCTAATGAGAAATGAATCCTTCCTCCCCGATATTATTTACAAATTATGAAGCACAGACCATGAATGCATACATAAAGTTAATCGTCTCTTCTTAATTACCCAAGAAGAAATAAGATTATTTTAGGATAGCTGCCAGCTCAAACAAGCTGCCAAATTCAATTTCAATATGTATATCAAGCTGAACAGGTGCACAGAATGCAACTATAAAGTTTCAACATATGTAGAAGGCAGAAATGACACTTAGATATGAAAAGGTAAATAATCTATGTACAACTTATTACAGGTTTGACTGCGATATAGGAGAAAGGAACTTGTAACTGTATCAATCCAGGGTTGGATGCTGTAAATTATCCACGCATATGTATTACATTGTGTGCATCAAGCCACTAGGCTAATCAGGAAAAGAAACCTACACAAAGCCCATTCATATATATCTCGATTAGGTACAACAGTTGGATTGTTCATAAATTATTCTAGATAACTAAGACCAACAGCTCAAGGATTCTAGTCCTTGCCAGATGTTTAAACCCAATGGATAGTCTGTCTTTAATAATTTTTCCCTTTTCCCACGGAGAAACAAATAATTTGTCACGCTTTCTTAGACTAAATTATTAAAGTTTCTCTCCAGAGCTGTTTAAGTAACACATTCAATCAAAGGTACAAAGAAAAATGATACAATTCGTTGAAACAGGAACAAATAAACACACTACTAGCCATGTTCCTTTTCAAACTATGGCAAACAAGCATGAAATAGTACAATATTAGGTGTACCTTGGTTAGGAATAGACGCTGTCGCATCTGTGAAGCGGAAAGCAAAGGTAAGACCATCATCTGACCCATCCCTATAAACAAAAAAGAGCATCAGTACAGCATGAATATGTGGCTACTCTATGCAAAGAGAAATTTCAATTGGAAAATTTGCCCAGTGACATAAAATCACCAACTCAGTGCCCTTCCACTAACTATAAGTCTATATCACTAAGCCCTGCCATCTATAGAAATTTTCAATTTAAAACAGGCCATTTGTCCTCCCGGTATGTCATGATTTCAGCATTTGCCTCAGAATTATGTTTACTACTATAGTCCTCAACTATAGCTCCATCTTTAAGCCATAAACAAAAAAAATATATAATTGTAATAAAATAATATAAAATGGGTGAGAGAGAGAGTGTGCCGCTCGGAGCAAGAAGGCCGGCATTGGCTCCGGTCATCGACTAGGGACCGGTCTGCCTCGGCGCCGTTTCAGAAGACCTCAACCCTCCCTACAGCAACTACCCATCGCTCAGCCTGCATACAACTGCACAGATCGAAGACCCAAAAACCCATTCGGAAATCGCAGACGGACTGGAGAAACGTTCAAAACCCAAAGACGGAACGACCCAAAAGCCGCAGATCGTTGGCGGCGCGAAGGTTCCTAGGGTTCACACTGGGACCCGATCTAGTATGGTTTTGCGCTGTCCCCCACCTACGTCGGGATCCAGATCACATCTGTGTTGATCCCAAGCATCTCGTTTGTCAAAGGGTTCCAGGTATGCTCAAACTACCGCGCTCATCTGCAATTTTCCTTAGGGTTTCGTTGTTGCAGACCTACAAGATTTGTTCTCCCCTTTCGGGACCCTTATCGGGATTGATCTGCCACACTGTCGAAACAGAGGAGGGCAGTGCTTCGTGGTTCTTGGATACAGGGTGTCAAACTTCTGGTCACCAAGGCTCACTTCACAGTAAGTCAAAAGACCACACCAAGAACACATTCCTCTCCGCCTCCTATTCCTCCAGCTTCTCCATCTCTTCTTGCCTGCCAAGGAGTGACAAATCAAATCCTGGAGGAGCACCTGTCTGGTTCTGTTTTGGCCATTGCAAAGCAGAACTTGTCAGTTCAGGAAATTCGAGACATATTGAATGGCGATGACTTGCATGGAATTGAGACTATAAGCTTGGGATGTAATGCGTTTTGGCTTTTCTTCAAGGATCCGGCCACTAGATCCATGCTCAGGGAACAAGGATGGGAATTGCTCCTTTGCTGGTTCTTTATACGATTTGTGAATGCTCGAATCAAATAATCTGGGGAGGACGTTTATAGTGGGTACAGATCCTTGGGCTCCCAATTGCAGGTTAGTCCTCCGAGAATATTGCAAATATTGCCAGTCATGTTGGTTGCCTGATAGCAGTACATACAGGCGCTATCGTTGAGGGAGATTGCTCCCGAGCCCTAACTTTACTGCATCTACTGGAATGACAGAGTGGAGCTTTCCTTTCCTCCTGCATGACAAATCTGTTTCGAAAATCATATGCTCCCGCAAACCCATATGCTAATTCTCCCTCCTAGCTCAGCCGAGGAAAATGGGAATTCCAGCAATGAGGGGACTGAAAAAATCAATTCAGGGCCTCAACCATTGACGGTTGCACCGGATTCTGACCATTGTTGCAGCTAGTCTTTTGCTTCCAACCCAACCACTTTAGATTCTTCCTCAAGCAACCCTGTAGATCAGACCACTGCAAGACCTTCTTTTCCTGGAAATTCCACTCCCGAAGCTGAAACGGGATTTGTCTCAAATTCCAGCATCCGTTCTTGTCACTTTGGACATCGGATTCGACAGACGCATACTCAGGCCTTACGGGCACTTATTCAGGTCCGCTCGTACATGGAACCGATCCGGGTCTCGAGCTTGGCGAAATCAGACCAGATCATTTTGCTTCAACTCCTGAGGTCGAGCCACACTCCGGTCTGAAAGTACCACCTCAGAGTGCGGGGTCGGAAAATCTAGACGGACCGTTTACCTCTGCCAAGATCCCCGACTCTGCGATCTCGGGGGGGAAGTAAGATTTGGGAGGTTGCTGAAGCGTTAGGAGTCACCTACGTTAGGGAGGAATCAGTCATTGTCCAGCACTTTGAGAAATTCGCCCGGAATGGCCCATATATTGGGTCACACTCTGTGGCATGAGTTTTTCTTTCTTGAAGCGCGAGGGGCCTGGCCGAGCTTCCCCTTTTTTAGACTTTTCGCTTCAGGCACTTTGCCCGAATGTGATTTTGCCACAAGAGACGACTTTACTTTGACATTCCACGCCCTCTAGTTCAATCATGTGGTATCTCCTCCACCTGTCATCGGGCTCTGTGACTACTCAGGCACCCTGGAGTCAATGTACTTGGTTTGGCCCATCCCTTGGAGCTGCTAGACTAGGCATATTTTTTGGTTATCTACCCATTTCTTTTTTGGTCGATGGCCAGATTTTGAGTCATCCGGATCAGATCAAGGCTGTGGCATCTCGTCTCTTTAAAGATAGTTGGCTCCTTGCCTTATCGCTTTACCATGGACACCACACTCTGCCTTCTTCTCAGCATGAACCCCATTGCCTCGTCTCCTGATTTCTCTTTTGGGCTATTTCTTTTCGCCTTCCTTTTTGGGCTTATTCATGTCGTCTCTTGTATCTTTCATTTTCGTTTGTTTTGTAAGACTTGGTTTAGGATTCTCATCCTGGGACTCCCTTTGATTTTTAATATATTTTATTGCTGCTAACAAAACCCATGACAACACAAGAACCAGGGCTCAATTTCAGGTATCTAAAGTTATATAGTTAGAGCTATTTTTCTCAAATGTGTTCAAATATTTATCTGGTGAGCAATAATTATTATTTTTACAAAACAAAGCCAACAATAATAGAGACCAAAACAATATGAAGAGAAGCAAGTGTCAATATAGAAACCGAACACCGAATCTTAAGTAGCCATTAGTCGAACTACAAAAAATAAACAGTAGAGTTGAAAATGAAATTCAATTTACTTGCTGTGCTTTTTGGAAGGAAATTTGCTTGCAAGTCTGGCTGACTGTACAGTAGCATCTGCAGATGCAGCTTCAGGGGTTGCGCGTAGAATCTCACATATAAGTTGCTGGCATTCACTCTTTTACCACATACAATGCAACATAAGTTCCAATTAAATCATTTGCATGTTTTAAAAATATTATTGAAGTTACTACACTGATTGGATTTCCAAGATTTATGGCTACCTGCAAGACTGTTAAGGAAAATCCAATACCATAACCACCGGTAAGAGGAGACAGCTCAGAATCGGTGCTCCAATTTATATCTTTTGGAAAAGAATGTGGACCTTTCACATCACCATTTCGACTAGATTTTGATTCTAATAGCTCTCCAACAACAATATGATTCCCTAAACAATTAAAAAAGTAATATTCAGTTTTGACGTCTTGAAAGATTAAAAGGTAAAATAGCATAGTGACTCACCAAATATGTGAACAATATTGTCTAAAATGGAATCAAGAAGCTGCTTTGCAGCAATTTGCGCTTTTCCTGTTGGAGCCATCACAGGCGAAACAGGGCTTACTGACAGTAGAGTCGCTGCTGGAGACATCCCATTTTGACGTTTTTTCGGCATGTGATAACTTTCCAACTGTCCTTTAATAGAATAAAGACCAGCATTAGCAGTTTGGTTAGGCTGACCAATACCAGACCTTGAAGAGTTAACAGATTCTGCGTGAGCTTTAATCTTGGATGTAATGATCTCATGAATTGTAGGCCGCAATCTTTGGCTGTTGCAGTACATTTAAGTAAGTTCAGGCATCTCTTTTAAGGTCAAATCCAAATTGGAGAAGATATTACAATACTAAAAATGGTATGATCTCGGAAAAACATGAGGATTTAAAAATAGTGTATGCATGCAACCTGCTGTTCAGTGGGATATAATTCAAACAGAACTAGCATAGCTCTAATAATTTAGGCATCATAAGGATCTAAATCCAGTACTATTCAACTCTGATGCACTGCACAGCATGAATAAATGAAATATTCATGATTAAACAAGAGAC
The DNA here is from genome assembly GCA_036897365.1 of Geranium brycei. Classification (NCBI taxonomy): domain Eukaryota; kingdom Viridiplantae; phylum Streptophyta; class Magnoliopsida; order Geraniales; family Geraniaceae; genus Geranium; species Geranium brycei. The sequence goes on from JAYMTP010001645.1 coordinate 15,543, forward strand.
TGTCATCGGATCAGCTACTCTCACAAACTGTTCAATAACAGAACGGCATAGAAGCTGTTGCTCCATAGTCATATCCACAGAAGAGGTTAAAACTACCAGACAAGTTTTACTGCCATATAAAATTAATAAGATTAACAAAATATACTAACCATGAAGTAGACTCAGACATATACACACCACAGAATACTTCTTGATCCTTAAACCTAGTTTTAAGCTTTCTGCGTGTGTGAAGTCTCGTGTGTTCAAGTTGAGACAACGATTGGCATAACCCTTTATAGGACTACATCATTCTAAAAAGTTTGTTCAAATACATCAAATTTCTCCCAACTGAAATTGAACAGGTATATAAGGTAGATAACAAACCTTATCAAAGCACCAGCAGATGCAATTTTACCAAGCATGCTCAAACACTCAACCAGAGTCTGTAGATATTTTACATGAAGTGGATCATCACTCTTTTTCATTGTCTCCTGTATCCAGACGTCAAATCCGAAAACTCAGTAACAAACAAGAGAAAAATGCAAGTAACTTCTTTAGAAGATATTTCTTACAACGAATTCATCAGGGGTGGAACATGAAAGCCATGTTGGAATTTGACGAGATGCAACTTTGAGATCTTTATGGCCACCATCAGGTGCAGCTTCATCATGTAGTTCAGATGCATTTTCTTCATCAGGGCCATCAAATGACGATCTGAAAAGGCCATTGTCAAAGATGGAGAAGAATTCAAAAGACTCACAATATCTTAACCAGTCTGGTATATCTATGCAAGTTAACAATGCCTAGTTTTGGCTGTGTTTGACCAAGGTCCAAGGGACCTGGGTTCGAGTCTCGCTACGGTATTTATTCCACCTTTATTCTCTCCCAACCTCTTTTGGGCCTCTCTTAAGGTGGGAGTCAAGTGGCAAGATTAGCCCCCCTTCTACATAAGGATGGGTCTTGAGCCCATTATATATACAATAATCTTAAGGACTCTTAAGAACCATAAGTTTGGTGCTGTCTTGCTTCATCATAGTATAGTCGAGCCCAAATCTTGATACACAACGTTCTGATAAAAAAAACTATTAATTCCATTTGCTACGTTGACACCATTATTATAATCCTATAACCAATGGTAAGGGGGATATATTTGCAGAAGCCTCATAGATCTAAACAGCCATTAATTAGCTGGAAAGAACAAAGTACTTCGTACTATTTATTCTCCAAGTATCCTGACACATAGGATTAGCTTGTTCATATCAGCAGAATACCCACTTTGATGCCATGTTGGAGGATTGATTGTTCCATAACTTGCCCGAAATTAGTACTCTAATTCCAAGGAAGTTTTTTGTTTAAACAGAAATTGAATATTAAATTAATACTATTAACTATTCAAGATAAGTAGTCTTGACTTCTAAAACGAACTGTATCAGAGAACATCATGCAAAGCTTGAAGAGAATGAAAATTACCAAATATCTTCACAATTTACAGTGTGAAACATGTAAGAATAATAGTAGCATAACCAAGTAATTTTAGTCTTACCCTCCATCAACAGAACCTGGCCTATATGATCCATCCCCAAGACCATAGACACCATGATGATTGTCACCTTTCAGTTGCCTGGTTCTTCGAGAAAGGGGTTGTGAAGCATTCATTGAAAATGCAACAGCTGTGGCAGTTGGCATTTCATCATCCCTCTCATCTATGGCGGTGGCTGAACTGCAGATACTGGTAAATTTGAGGGCAAGAAATCATGTCAATAAACTAGTTTTCATGAAAGATGCCAATTTTCTAGTTGAAATTATCTGAACTTTAAAGTCCTTTTCCCATAGAATTCTCAACTCTAAAGCCCTAGTGAACTGAACGCAGCAACCAGACTTGTTATTTCCCCAATATCATTCTCACCACTTGTTTAAGGGATTGTTATATAAAAGTTTTTATTCTTAGCCTAAAGCAAATCAAATTAACAGAAACTGCATCCTCTCTAAACATAGAATTTCCCTTTTCAACATACTGCCTGGATAAGTGAACACGTTAATCACGTAACAATACTCCTTCGATAGCAATATGTCTAGAGACAGAGATAAATGTACAAGCAAGAAATTACAATGGAGTGACAAGGCCCTATGTAATATTGTACAAATCCCCAAAAGCTAGGTACCATCTCATAATCCCGAAAGAAAATTAATAAATGAAGACTGATAGTCTAGTCTGAGATTGGAAAAAATATACCTAAATTCACCTTTGTTGTAAAGGTGTGCATGCAAATCCTCCAACACACTAAAAAAAACAACTCCACGCAGCTTGTTGAGCTCAGATCGCACATCTTGGAGCGCACCAACCTGGGCCAAACTAATTAGAATTACTACAGCGCGTGCATAACATTGTAAAGATGCCTTTGTTTCCCTCAATGTAAGAGCAAGATAAACAGCACACAGCTTCACCAAATCTTCTCGAGACTAAAGAAATAAACAGTTTACTCCAAACACAAATCTTCCTGTCCTAGAGCTGAAACTTGATAAACATTAATTGGGCTATGACGTAATCAGTGAGGATTCATACTCAACTCAGAAGGGAAGAAAATTGTAACATTACATGACAAAGAAGTTTCGTACTTAAACACCACAGGAGCTAAAAAGGTGTAAGGCACCGATACAATATGTGAAAATAAGACTTTTTACATTTTTTTAGTCCAAGACATCAACTATAAGCTTTGATTGTCAAATAAGTCGAATAACAGTATCACCAAAAACTAAGTAAACAAGGTAAATAGCCCATGGTGACATTCTAAATGAATGGTATCAACAACAACCTACCGTCTGAAGGCCCTCCCGCTCAAGCATCAGGGCTGATTGAGCTAGCAACTGAATAGCAGCATAAAACTGCTTTTCGGAAATGAGCTTCTGAATTCGAGCTGGAACCTGAACCATATGTCAAGCAGACAAGATTACCTATTGCCAAAATTATCGTTTTTGTTGACTCAATGATGCATAACTTTATCCTAGAATCCAATAATCCTGATACTTGAGTTATAAATGATCATGCATCCATCATTGGTTCCATACACACAAAAGCCTAATGTCATGCATAAAAGAACAGGCAGATGTCATAACATTTGAACAACGAACCTGGTTGACAGCCTTTGAATTTAAAACCAAAATTATATAGATACACAGAACTAAATATGGTCTAAGTGATGGAATAAAAATAGACAAACCTTCGCTATGCCTTCAATTTGATCTAACAGGGAAATAATGTGACGCAATGTAACTGACCGATACCACAGCTGATGCAACTGCTTATTACGGGCACCAAGATGCTGCTTTGCATCGACCAAATCAGTCTTTAGGACAGAAATACTTTGAGCAGATTCGCTGAACAAACGCAAGATCTGAATTGAAGGAAAACAATAGCCAATTCACGATTAATGTGCTCATTCATTTCAATAAAATTGGGGAGACCAACATATAAAGGCTACTTTGCAAAGGGTTTAGCAAATATGGAACTTCGCCAGAAAGAAAGAAAGACTAATTTACCAGATATGGTCAAGTTTGAAGAACGTGAATACCACTAGTACGAGTCAATTTAAGAACCATGCATATGGCCAGTATCAATTTTAATAAACATAAGATTTCATACATTGCATGAGGAAAAATCAGCAAACAGGCTTTATAAGCAACATCCGAAAGCAAGGCTGATTTCACTGGCAAGAGTCATTATCCCATACTGTTACAATTATATTTTGTATTCCAAGACGCTATACTGTTGATAATATATGTAAGAGTATGAAGTAGATATTCAACAAAAGTAATATATCACTGTCAGAAACATATAAAAAACAGACATGTAACCGTGCAGCATGCATATTCTTTTTGGTTACAATAAAATAAAATAAATAACATTTTAAAAATAAAAGCGGTATAATAGATGGTTTCATAGGTGGAAATCAGAGCAAAGAAGTAAAAGGACAAGCATGAACATAACCATCAACTCAAGTATTTACAATAAAAACAAACGCAAAAGATGCATACTCTTATTCTCTAAGGATACAAGAAAGCAATATACTAAATCAGTTATGAATATATCCATCTTCATTTTGGGCATAAATGCATTCATTTAAATCAACCATGGAAGCAAAACCATAAGAAACCTGAGAGTAATTTTGAATTGCTTTGTTGAAACCACCATGATAAGACTGTACTACTTCATCCACGACCTCCTCAACTACTTCACTCTGCTCCTTCAAAAATTGGATTTCACCTTCACGGTCTCTTGAAGTCAAAATATGGACCACATGAGGTAGTGAATCAAAACGAGCTGTAGCCCAACTCTCATCCACTTTGGATAATTCTTCCCTTAGATACTGCATTCACCAGTAGTGCACAGAGAGACTTGAGAGACAGTTTAGAAAACATGTATAATAGAGCTTATGATAGCAATTATTGGCCTGGCGAGAATTATTTTGAAATTAACAATTTCAATAAATATTGAATTTCGGAGGTTAATTGTCCATGTTATGTCAGTTTAACCTAAAACCCAAAAGCAGTCCATACTTAATACTATATGAAAATCATATATGTGTTATTCAGAAATATGTAAAAGGAAATACTTATTGTAGACCACAGAGCCAATGTCACTTGAGAAGATAAGTATTCATTTATAGGTTAATGATTAACTTAGATATGAATCACAAAGCCTAGCTAAATCAATGCATTCTATCATCTTATAACTTCAGTCATGCCTTGTTTTATACTTAGTATGGGCACCTTAGTCCCTAGAATATCCAAATAGATCTTGAAATCAATATCATGCATTCTTTCAAGAAACTTTACAAATTTATCAAGCCATGACTGTGACCATTTGTTTTTCTCTACTTTGGCATGCCAAAACTAAAATATAGTTACTTTTTGTGCAACTAAGATATAGTTAGTTCCACCATCAACTCAAGGAAACGCACATATATCGACCTGACCTCCTGTCTTGATTCTATTACATTTACCATGTACGGAAAGCAATTGAATTATCTTCTCTCGTCACATTCCAACCAAACAGAATTACCAGCAGCATAATTTAGCAAGATATGCCCACTTTTAGTACCTTGTATGCATTGTGTGCCGGCAGTCATCTTTATGCTTGGTATAGTTTATTCTATTGTCTTTCTTATGTGCTGCTGCATTTGTGTAACCAATTTAATGCAACAATTTTTCATTTTATCTAACATATACTCAATATCAGAATAATGGTGCTAATAGATGCAACCCAAGCAATGCATAGGTATAACATTTCTATATTTCAACTATTCGACAACGGATTTAAGAGGCATACAACACCAAAGAGAATACAGACAACAGGTAATGATAAAAAAACGAACTGAAACTTACTTCTTTATCGGGAGGAACAGGCAATCCATCAAAAATCCCCATCGTGGTTCCTTTGCCAAACTAAATGCCGGTGCAGAACTGCAAAACAAATCACCTCATATCAGCAAACTTCTAATCACACCTGGGAAAAAATTATATGAGTTCAAAGTTGAAACACGGTGCAATATGAATCTGTCTCAAGAAGATTAGAGTTGACTCTTTTATAGTGTAATTAGAAAGAATTGCTCGGCAATCAGAACTATAACAAAGAATTTAAACGGAACGACATTTTCAAGAACTAAGTGTTTTTACTACTAAATGAAGATGTTTTGATATTAACAAAACCAAACAAATATATCATGTTCCAAACCATTCACTGCCATTTCAAAAACCAAACTACATTATGCTGATTCTACATCCACGCTATTTAACATTTCCAAACTAGAAAAAATAATTAAATTCCAGAAACTTGCTCATATTAGTTGGTGGAAACATATTAATAAACAAAAATTGATTTAATATGCCTATGGAACATTTTGATTAATAGTATTACTCGGGGAAAAACCCCCAAAACAGCAGCCTGAAAAGATGCCATGAATTTCTCCATTTCCAGAAGCCCAAAAATCTATTTGTCCTAATTGAACTGAACTTCATTTTTTCGAAAACACAGAACACAACTTCAATTCTCCTTCCATTTCCCATGTCTTTTCAACTACTTTCCCAGAAACAATATAGAGATAAGCAAGTTGCCTACAGATCCAGCACAAAGGCCACAGGAAGCAGCCCAATTGCGCCCAAACTTCCAGCAACAGCTGAATCAGCCAGCCGATAATTGCGAGTCAGCTAGAAAAACATCAATCAACGAATTTAAACACATACAAAAATCAAACAAAATGCATGAGTTGAACCAATTGACTTGAATTGGACTGCGACGAAGAGCTGCGATTCGGGTATACCTGAGAGTAAATCGGAGCCCCGAAGCAGGAATGAGCAGTTGGAAGAGGAAGCTCGCGGGAATGGAAATGGATCTGTGGGCGAGAAGGAGATTCAGATTCTGGGTAGGAGATGGAGATGGAGACCAAGATCAAAGAAGAAAAAACGAGAAGTTTAGCAGACCTGGCCAGCTAGTTATCGTATGAATACAAACACATTCATTTTTATTTTCTTCCCTTTTTTTCGTTTTGTTAGAAGGTTGGTCCTTTTTCCTATTCTAGTGTAGATTTGGGCACATCAGATGTTCTTCTTAAGTTAATGTTATTTTTTAAGGGATAATGGCAATAACTAAAAATAAAAGATTAGATTTTTTTTGCAAGTCCTAACCATCAGTAGATTAAAAAAATTCATTTCTCGATCTTCAACTATTTTACATCTGTATAACCATTTTTTTTTTGCATGTTCTAGTTGGTGAATGTCGAATATATATTTCTATTTTGTAATAAAATCCTTTGCGTGATTGAGGTGAGAAATTTTGTTTTTTATTCAATAGTGAACATGTTGGTTTATGGTCACATTAATAAATTATGCTACTTTGACATGAATCATTATCTCTATAATCTTGTTCTCGAGTATTATTGTCGGAACAATATGAATATAAATTTCATTGTCCATATAATTTTGATTTGTTATTGATTCAAATCTTTCACATTGATACCCAATTAATTACATAAATTTTAGTGGTTAAGAAAAATATAATCAATGTCAAAGAATATCTCGAGTTCAATACAAAAATTAAATGTCATGAGTGATAGAGGAAAAAGAATAACGATAATGATCAATTAAACTCTAAGTATATGTCTCATTGTTTAATGCGTAAATGGTGTTTTATTTTGAAAATTGAAGAAAAAAGTCATGCATATCACAATTTATACGATAAATTCAGGTTAATTTTGTCATTAATAATGTTTTTGAATGATTGGCGAGGATTAGCTTATGCTTGAGACGGGTGTAATTTTCTAGGATGACATTGCTACTAATATGTTGATAAGGTTGTTTATGCTAAGTTACATATGGGTCGGGAATTTGTGTGAATGCCTTCGTGTGGGGGTAACTTGAATTGTTTTGATCTACACTTATTATCAACCATTG
>JAYMTP010001646.1:0-22966 GCA_036897365.1 Geranium brycei
CATGAAATATTATTAATTAACTAATATGACTTCATGTTAGATAGTCGAATCAACATGGTGGGATAAACCCTTTATCGTAATCTTAATTGCTGTTATTTAATGCGGGCATACAAAACAAGGGAAGTGTTTAGTATAAATTATTCTTATAATACAAATTAAGAATTCTCATAAAAGATTGAGATTAATTTTTATTTTAAAATCAATCCAAAGTTGTAAAAAAGTAATATCTTTTTCTTTATCATCAATGAGATATTTATGCTTAACTATTTATTTGATGCATCCATCTTATTCATTAATTTAATACAATTCTTTAATTATAAATTGTTATACAGATTATTTAATAAATAAATTGATGAAATTATGGAAATACGAAGTCCCAACTAGAAATTGGGCCCATAAACTTAGAACTACCCAAGTCAATCACTACATTTGATGGGCCTTGTTGAGACGAATAGACACAAAAAGGCGCGTAGACACCAGCAACCGTGTGGCGCGTGGGTAACAGCTCCGATCAATGATAAATAGGTCGACTCAACTCTATAGTTGAACACTTCCGTTTTCTTCATCTGATTTTTTTCTCCACAATTCAACCCATAATATTCCCAACCAATTACTGAATTGTAAAATTTCGATTTGTGTGGAAAAGGTGAATTAATCAATTGAAGAATCTTGATATTTTATTCGAAGTTTGTTGTTCGGTGACCTAAATTTCGGTCTCTTGTTCTGTATGCAAACAACAATATTCAGTTGGTTGTTCCCGAGTTTGAGATTGATGGTCTACTTGTATGAATCAATATCTTTTTTGTAACCTCTTTGTCATATCAGTGCATAGCATGAATTGACAATCTCATTACAAGGGTAATTCATAGGCCAATTTAGAAACTTTTTTATCATCAAATTGTATAAATATTTTGGTTCGACTATGTTATGATGAAGTAAGACAGTATCAAACTTGTGATTCTTAAAATTATCGTATCAGTAAAGGCTTCAAGACACACGCCTTATGTAGAAGGGGCCTAATATTGCTGCTAGACTCCCGACGAGAGAGAGAGAGGTCCAACAAAAGTTTGAAATAAATGCGAGATAGCATCGGGACTCAAACTCAAGTCCTTTGGATCCAAGTTCAAGTGCTTAACCAATTGGTCAAGCAATCGTTAGTAATTTGAAAATTGATTATAATTTTCCGGAGGTACATATTTTGCCTAATCTTACATATTATCTAGTAAATTAGGCTGGACTGGCTGTTTTATCTTGGAAGGTCATGATGGTATTTCAGTTTTGAGCTGTGTACTGTTTTATATATGTTGGGACAAGGTTGAATGCTATAACATGTTGTTTACTCTCCTTTCATTATTGTTCTTTGATATATCCGCCTTTAGTTCAAAGCTCAATGCTATAACAGTTCCACAATGCTTATCTTCAAATGTATGTTTTTCATGTTGCCATTAGCCTAAGATTTTTATGCGGTGTGGTGTTTAATTATATTTTTATGCGGGTTTGTATCTCCATACTTTCTCTAAGTTTTTTAATCTACCGAGAATCTAATTCGGGCAAGTGTCCAAAGAATCGAGCCTTATCAGCTATTATAGTGTAGTTATACTGTAATGCTCAACTCATGTATACAAATAAAATAAAGAGATAATTCAGTACGGGTATTAGTGACAGAACCATAAATTTTCGGCCAGAGAAGGAGGTAAATTTTTTTATTAAGATAAATATAAGTAAAATTTTGTAAGATAAATTTAGGTGCTTAAACATTTTATTTATAGCCACAAATTAGAAAATTTTAACAAGATTCGAATTCGAATACTTTTTTTTGAGATAAATCGAGTTTAAATATATGTATGAACATGGGCCAAATAAATTTTTAAGCCGATTCGTATTTGAGTTTAATTTTTTATGCAAGTCAAGATTAACAAAGTTAGAATAAATTTGATTTGTTTACGTCTATAATTTTAAAAATAATAAACTAGTTATCATTAATATTGACCTAAAATCAAAAGAAAACTAACAAAAATGTGTTTTACGTAAAATAAATATATTAATTATTGAATTAAAGGATGTAAATAATCTTCTTGCAAAAAAAATTATAATTAAATAATATGTATAAAAAATTATACTACAAAAATATTTTATAAGATTTATGATGAAACTTAATAGGTGTAAGAATATTGTAAGTTGTGAGGTTTGAGCTTATGACCTCAAACAGGGAAGAGTAAAATGAACTTTACCACTAAGCTAAACAAACTATATATAACTTGTACACAGATTTTAAATATATTATATTTTAATGAGGGGTTAGTGCAAATTCCGGACCAAATTTTTTATTTGAAATTCTTAAATTCTCGAGCCAAAGGGGGCGGCTGCCCCCCCTGCCCCTATAGTTCCGCCTCTGATGGGCATCTTAAAAGGTTTGAGCTATTAGATAAGTTGTTTAACTTTTTTTTTTAATTTCGCATGTCACCTATTTATTTTGTCTCACTATCATTGACTCCGATAGTTTTTCTATTTTTCTAATTTTGAAAATGACCATAGTACTCTTCTATTTATCAAATAATGTCATTTCAAGCTAAATTGGCCAAAATGTCCTTATTTGAACTTCAAATAGTCATTAATTGTCATTCGTGAAATTATCATTTTCAAAACCAAATAGAAAAAAAATAGTCAAAATTATCATCGCCAAAATGTGTCAACAATCAGAAAAACCTTCTAATACTCTGTTGATATTTTCACACAAAACCCTCTACAAATTGCAACTTAATTATATCCATTTATTGTGTTATTGGTGAAAATAACAAAATAAATGTGTTAGTGATCATTTTTATTAATAAAATTATTCTTGATTAATTATGTTATTAATGAAAATAAATTTTTGTATGAAACTTTGCCCCTCACAATTCCCACCGCTGGAGGTGCCACATGGCAACGCATCACGTGGGCCTCACACATGTTTCCGTTATTATATCACGTATTTTCATTATTTTTATGTCTTGTAATAATTTGAAAGTAGATAGATTGGAGTTGACTAAAAATACAGGTCATATGAATAGAAACACGTGCGAGGCCCTGTGGTTGCGTTGCCATGTAGTGCCTTATCGTTAGTTCTCACAATCCCACGCATCTTATTGTTATCATGAGAATACATACATATAATTGTTTTTACCGTACAACTCAGTATTAAAGATTGGAAAGAGTAGAAGATTATGGGCAAATCTTCCTCCCGATCTCGTGATTTTAATTGGAGACAGATGTGGGGTAGTGGACCTTGTTCGTTTAAGTTGCGTCTGCAAGTCGTCGTACGCCTCATCCCGCTCGTGTATATCAGCAAAACCCTCATACTTGCTTGGTCGTCATCCATGGCTCCTTGTCCACGCGGACGACAAGCCTGAGTGCCTCCTCTAGGAAAGTGGCCACAGGCGCACGCACCACTTCATCAGTGTTCCAGAGCTCGATGGAGCGACTCGCGTCACCTCGAGCCAAGGCTGGCTCCTCCTATACACACAAGCCTCCCTCCTATCAACTTCAATATATATTATTTGAGATCGTGATATTTTAGATTTAATATAAACGTGTCAAATGTAGCTTAGTCAACACGGTTCATATGAACCGTGTTGACTAAGCTACATTTGGACCAAAAAAGAAAATAACACATAATCATAATTACTAGACACCTTTTAATTTTTCAAAATTACTAAATAAATAATATACTATATAAAATGTTGATGCCGACGTGGCACAGATGAAAGTGGTTATGTTACAATATACTATATAAAAAGCCACGTGTACAGTGACTACATGACTGAGCCATCGCCGAAGAGGAATGAGTTAGAGCTCAATTGTGATCTTCCATTTTTATATGGATTGGGCGATTGATACATTTTTGTTTCCTCTCTTTTATGATTTGGGGGTTCCAATTCCTTTCTCAATTTTGATTCATTCCAACTGTTTAAGTTTGTTCCTCAATTTCGATTTGGGTCCAATTCGTTAGGTTAATTACGATTGGGGTCCAATTCATGAGGGTTAATTATTTCAATTGGTTCCAATTAGTTTAATTTTTATTTGGGGATGCTGATCTGGTGGCGCGTGGAAAACAACTCCTACCAATTAGGCCTCATGTCATGTCCCGAATACTCTATCCCACAATATTCGCGGTATGTGTGCATTTAGACACATTTGCAACTTCTATGCTCGTGTTATGTCAGCCTGATTCTCACTATTCTGTTAGCAAGACTCGTGTGCGAAAGCTATAACTTGAACCAAGATGGAAAGAGGGTGGGAAAATTTAGAGAGATATAAGAGATTTACAATACTCAGAGGAAGTATTGGATGATTTATAAATGAACATATATATCCTATTTATACTTGAACCAACCCCTAATGAATGGTCAAGATTTATCTAAATAGATGACTCAATTTATTCTCTAGATTCATCATTAGAAATATCATATATATTTATATTTTTGTGCATTTTCATGTATATTCTAGAGTATTATTTAGAAATATCCATGATATTATCATGGAGGTTTCTAACATTGTGTACTTTTTCGAGTTTCTAAAAAGTTCTGTCCAAGACATATTAAAATTGGGCCGTAAGGCCAAATCGGTTGCCGTTCGGTTAGCCCAACGAGCATCCGCATTCACGGATATGCCCAAAACCATTCAGACCCATTTCGATGATATCTGTGGCGACCATCCTCGGTCGAGAACACATACAGATGTGGGCTTGTTCTTTCAGTCAGTGACACTTGGGTCTATCAACTGCTTTCTTCTTTTTTTTCTTCATTGGGTTTCCAAACCGGAATCGTAAAATTATGAAAAGTGTTGAATCAATCAAAGGTCGTGATTTTTCTGATCTCGATATTTCATTCATATGGTAAACTCTGTAGGTGTCTACAAACAAACGAGTGTCTTAAGTTGACCTTTGTAAAATGAAAGTAGGTGTATTGAGATATCAATACTTGCCTAAATGATCTTCAACTTCGATGGGATACTGTTAAGTGTTAACACCGAAACTTTAATCTCGATATAATATTACTGCTATTATCTCAGTGTTCAGCCATATTGGACATTAAGTTATGTCATAGTTTCGCATATCACACACCAAGTCTAACAATTCATAACCTTGGTGAAGACCCTTCACTCTTGGTGCACCAAATTCTGGTTTCATATGAGCTTCATTAGCAAGAAAAAGTAAACAATGTCCAACCATATTGGTTCGTTTTTTTATGATTCAAATTTTATGAAATTATCACTTTTAGGCCCGTTTGACCTATTATTTGACTTACTGATTTTCAGTTCAATTATCTCTGAATCAAATTTCATGAAATTCTCACATATTAGGCCGGTCTTTACTTATTATTTAACTTATTTTTGTTGGTCTGATACTTTTAGCCTCGATTAACAAAGATCGATGACCTAAAGTGAGCTACATGTCCAAATCAATCAATTTTTTATCGGTTATAATTTTATAAACCGAAATCGAATCAAACTAATTTAGTTACTTTCGATTTGGTTTGATCGGTTCGATCATTTTGGGCAATTCTTGTGATGTTCACGGTTTGATTTTGAGTTAGTTCGGTTCACTATTGAACCAAACCAACCTATTCAACTTTAAGAAAATAAAAACTGAAATCGAACCAATAAAAATTGGGTTGGTTGAGTTTTTAACATGTTGGTTTTCAGTTTGGTTCAATTTTTTATGAACCGAACTTCATGAAATTCTCCGTTTTGAGTTATTATTTGACTTATTGATTTTTTAATGAATTTTATCTGAGCCAATTCTAATGAAAATCTAATAATCTAAGCTGTTCTTGACATATATTTATGCCCGATTAACAAACATCGATTTCCTAAAATAAACATGTGTTCAAATTAATCGATTTTTAGTTCGATTCAATTTTTTTATCGATTCATATTTTGTAAACTGAAACCAAACTAATAGTGATTCAGTTTGACTCAATTTCCAACTTCCAATCAATTAAAGAATTCTATTTAGTTTAATTATTTGTTGGGTCCATTCGATTATTTTTGAACAGACTTAAGCAACCCAAAAAAATAATTTGCAAGGAGTCAGCTTAATTAATTAATTTTGAAAAGTATTAGGGTTAAGAAAAAGTACAAGAGTTTACATTTACACGTCGGCTTTCACAATATTCATTTGATTATTGATCATATAAAGAAGAGAAATAAACATAGAATTAGGGGAAAATACAGAAAATAGACCGACCCAGAGCACCCTAGCTTTTGACCTGGTGTGTATTTGGGAGTTCCGCTCCTCTCCCCTTTCTCTGTACCCGACTCTCTCTCTCTCGCTGTGTCTCTCAACACTTTCTCTGATAAATCCATCTCCGTCTCCGCAACACTGCTCTCTATTCTCAATCTCTCCTTGCCCTCTCTCTGCCCCGGATGTGTCTCCTTCCCCTTTCTCTCTCCTCTCCTCCTAGGTCTGTCTGTCCGTCTCTCTCTCTATATCTATCTGTTTGTGTATGTACTTGTGTGCGGATGATCTATTTTCTCAAAGATTGTTGTTTTCGCGATGAATACCTGTTTTTGACATGGGTTTTGGTTTATCTGGGATTTTGATTTTGATTCTGATTTTGATTTTTTGGTGTTGATTTTTTTTTGGGTTTAGTAGTTGAAAGTAGAGAAGTTGGGGTGAGATGACGGCCGTACGATCGAGCTTGCCGTCGAGGCTGCGGCAGCTACTCACCGGAGAGAGCGCTATGGGGCCATCTGTGAAGCTGGACTCTGAGCCTGTGAGTACTTTGTTTTCTACTTGTTTTGTTTCTCTTGTGCTTTGTTTTGTGATCATGTGTTGTTGTGTGTTGAGTGCATGTGGGTTTTTGCAGTGGTGTGTGTTTAGGGTTTTTGTCTGAATCGGGTATCGTGTGTTAGTCCTAATGGGGTTTGGTTTGCCTCCCCTTGTGAATGTGGTGATTGTCAAATTTGATTGATGAAAATTTTTCCTTTTTCACAATTGGGGTTGTGTTTATTTTCAGCTTCTTATTCTGGTTTCGGTGTTTTTACTGTTGCGGTTTGTCTTTATATGAGTCTGATTACATGTTAGTTTCTATTTCCGTTGGTGTCGCTATCTGTGGTTGTATCTCCATGGGAAATAGGTGTTTTTATCCTATTTTAGGGTTCATGAATAGTTTAGATGCACAATAATGGCTCTGTTTAGGGCCTAATTGGGAATTGTATGATTTTTATTCATGGTAAAATGCTTGCATACACATGGCATCAGGATAAAAAACAATACTGATTACTGAGTAGTGTCCTCGCCCACTGCAGAACTAATTGTTAATATTAGATCGAATTCGTCTATGATTTAGCTACATAATCGTACTGTGGAACTTTAACCGCCGTAGAAAGGTTTATAAGAGTATTGCAATTGTGAATCCTCCTAGAGAAGTCACTTTTACTTGTCAATAATTGACAGATATCAGAAAACAACTTGTTTATACAATGCACAGGAATGTTAGATCCAATTGTGGTTATATTTGTGTGCAACTTTTGCATATGATCGGGCCATGGTTTATTTTATCTGAAAATCGAACAGTTAGTGACTAATTTTGTCAATAAGGATTAATGATTGACTGATGATCCAATGTTTTGAATGCATTGTCTGTATAAACAACATATCTCTGACAATTCACTTGGGCATATCTTTGACATCTTTGTTACCAATGGTTGAAAATGTTAATGGATAGAGTACTCAAGCAGAAACATGGTTTGCAGTTTTGTTTTCTATAAACTTTTACTTGCATGTTTAAATGAAGCAAGAATTTTTCGTGCAATGAAACTTAAAGAAAAGATGTATTAATTGCTTTCACCCTGGTAAAATGTAAACATACGTTTGAATAGAAATAAACATCACTATGTTTGAAAATAATTGCAGCAACATTGCTATAGTTGCAGCAACCTGATATTGTGTCGAATCTTGCTGCGATTATTTTCAGATCTAGGACATAGTTAATTTATGTGTTTGTGCTGTCCCATGCGCATTCCAAATTTAATTCTCTTGTATCTTTACGACCATTTCGATTGGACGAAATACTTAGTTTTGGTGAGAAGTCAAAACCTTATATTCTATTTATATTTATTTGTATACTGCAAGAGAATGGGTGCCTATAAATATGTTTTTAGGTATTTCAAAAATGGTTAGGCAATTGTAGTAGTTTAAAATTTTAATTTGGTTTGCTTTTCTCTTTTATGGGGTGAGTTTGCGGATGTTAAATCTTGTGCTATTCATTATTAACCGTCAGATATCTTAATTATGATGCGACCAAGCATGTTATTTTATCGGATAAGTTGCTGATTTTTGTAAGTATTATGGTCAAGTTTATATATTTGGTTGACTGACGATGGATACACACTTAAAAATGATGTTTTTTCCACATATATTTGATGGAATTTGGGTATTTTGTAGTGTAAAGCTACTGCACTTTTTTGTTGATGATTATGGGGAGTGTTTGGCCATATATGTTGAAAGATACAAATGCTTTTATTTTTACATAAATTGTTTCTTTCTTCTGAAAGAAAATATATGTGTTGCTTATGTGTGTGGTCTCTACATGTTCCCTATTGCTATCGTTTTTTGTTATATGCATAGATCTGATGTATTTATACTCGCAGCCTCCGAAAATCAAAGCCTTCATTGACAAAGTCATACAATGCCCGCTGCATGACGTAGCAATCCCTCTCTCTGGCTTCCATTGGGAGTATAGCAAGGTAGTAGTAAGCCTGTTATGAGATGCAGCTATCCTCTTGCTATTTTGTTTGTTCCATTATTTCTTCAGTTTTTTACTAATTCAACCTTTCTACCTCAGGGAAACTTTCATCATTGGAGGCCACTTTTTCTGCATTTTGACACATACTTCAAGACTTACTTGTCGTCTAGGAATGATCTTCTATTGACAGATAAAATTATAGAAGATGAGGATCCATTCCCAAAACTTACTGTTCTACAAATTTTACGAGTGATGCAAATTATTTTAGAGAATTGCCATAGCAAAAGTTCATTTGATGGCCTAGAGGTATGCAATAATGATCTGAGTTGAAAATCACTTATTATTGATGGGTTTCAAATGGTGTGCTTTTAGCTGTAGTTAAGGGATAGCTAGCTATTCATGCAACTATATTTCTAGAAGCATCTGCAGCTTTCATTCTGATATCTAGTTATTCTTCTTTTTCAGCATTTCAAGCTTCTACTCTCATCAACAGATCCAGAGATACTTATAGCTACATTAGAGACACTTTGTGCTCTGGTTAAAATAAACCCCTCTAAGTTGCATGGAGGTGGAAAGTTGATTGGGTGTGGCTCTGTGAACAGCTATCTTCTATCCCTAGCTCAAGGATGGGGGAGCAAGGAAGAGGGCCTGGGCTTGTATTCATGCGTTACGGCAAATGAGAGAACCCAAGATGAAGGTCTTTCCTTGTTTCCATCCAATGCAGAAAATGATTGTGATAAGTCTCGGTACAGGATTGGTTCAACCCTTTACTTTGAGCTGCACAGGCGTAATGGCCAAGCGGAGAATAGTGCAATTGCAAATTCTTCTAGTTCAAGCGTTATCCACATTCCAGATCTGCATATGCACAAGGATGATGATCTGTCGCTGATGAAACAGTGCATCGATCAATACACCGTACCTCTGGACCTTAGGTTTTCGTTGCTCACTAGAATCAGATACGCACATGCTTTCCGTTCTCAAAGGATATGCAGGCTGTACAGTAGGATTTGTCTTCTTGCATTCATTGTGCTTGTTCAATCTAGTGATGCTAATGATGAACTGTCGTCCTTCTTTGCCAATGAACCTGAATATACAAATGAGTTAATAAGGATTGTGCGATCAGAAGAAACTGTTCCCGGGAGCATCAGAACACTTGCAATGCTTGCCTTGGGTGCTCAGCTGGCTGCATATACTTCTTCTCACGAGCGGGCACGAATATTGAGTGGATCTAGCAACAGTTTTGCTGGCGGGAACCGTGTAATTCTTCTTAATGTGCTCCAGAGGGCCATTCTGTCACTGAATTCTTCCAATGATCCATCATCAGTTTCATTTGTGGAAGCGCTTCTTCAGTTCTATTTACTCCATATTGTTTCCACCTCAGCTGCAGGGAGTAATCTTAGAGGGTCAGGAATGGTCCCCACATTCTTACCTCTTTTGGAGGATTCTGATCCTATGCATATGCGACTTGTATGCTTTGCTGTGAAAACACTACAGAAGCTTATGGACTATAGTAGTTCTGCTGTGTCTACATTTAAAGAGTTGGGGGGAGTAGAACTCCTAGCCCATAGACTGCAGATAGAAGTAGACAGACTTATTGGTTTTGCAGCAAATGACAATTCAATGGTAGTTGGCGAGTGCTCAAAATATGGTGGTGATCAATTATACACTCAAAAGAGGCTCATCAAAGTTTTACTGAAGGCCCTTGGGTCTGCTACATATTCCCCTGCTAGCACTGCCAGATCCCAGAGTTCTCATGATAGTGATCTTCCAGCTACACTCAAACAAATATTTTGGAATGTTGATAAATTTGGAGGGGACATATATAACTCAGCTGTAACTGTTATGAGTGAAACCATCCACAAGGATCCAACCTGTTTTACCTTGTTGCATGAGATGGGTCTTCCAGCTGCATTTTTATCCTCCGTGTCAGCTGGAATACGTCCTTCTTCCAAGGCTCTTACATGTGTTCCCAATGGTTTAGGTGCCATATGTCTCAATGCCAAAGGTTTAGAGGCTGTGAAAGAAACTTCAGCATTGCGGTTTCTCGTGGAAATCTTCACAAGCAAGAAATATATTGTAGCAATGAATGAAGCCATTGTTCCTCTGGCAAATGCAGTTGAAGAACTTTTGCGGCATGTATCTTCATTGAGGAGTACTGGTGTAGATATAATCATTGAAATTATTGATAAACTTGCTTCTTGTGAAAACAATAGTACAGGATCATCTGGCAAAGTTAGTGGGAGTACTGGAATGGAAATGGATTCTGAAGAGACAGAAACTGAAGGAACAAGCTGTTTGGTTGGTGCAGGAGATTCAGCTGCAGGAGTCAGTAATGATCATTTCATTCAACTATGTGTTTTTCATTTGATGGTCTTAGTTCACAGAACAATGGAGAATTCTGAAACGTGTAGGTTGTTTGTAGAGAAATCAGGCATTGAGGCCCTCCTGAAACTTCTATTACGGCCTAGTATTGCACAATCATCTGAGGGGATGTCTATTGCCTTACATAGCACCATGGTTTTCAAGGGTTTTACACAACATCATTCTGCTCCATTAGCACGTGCTTTCTGTTCATCTCTTGGGGATCATTTGAAGAAAGTACTGGATGGGTTTAATCTGGTCTCTGGATCTTTTATGTTGGATCCAAGGGGTACGCTAGATAACAGCATCTTTTCTCCACTCTTCCTTGTTGAGTTTCTTTTATTTCTTGCTGCTTCAAAAGACAACCGTTGGGTCACTGCATTGCTAACAGAATTTGGAAATGATAGCAAGAATGTTCTGGAGGATATTGGACGTGTTCATCGGGAAGTTCTATGGCAAATAGCTGTCCATGAGGATGCCAATATTGAAATTGAGGATAATCCTGGAGGTACTGTCTCTGAGTCACAACAGTCTGAACCAAATGCAAATGAAACTGAAGAGCAACGATTCAATTCTCTAAGACAGATGCTTGATCCATTGTTGAGGAGGAGAACATCTGGATTTGGCATCGAATCCCAATTTTTTGACCTCATTAACTTGTATCGTGATCTTGGTCGTGCTACAGGGTTTCAATCTAGACTTGGTGCTGATGGTCACCCTAATCTGCGTATTGGAGCAGGTAATCAATTGCATCTGTCTGGCTCGCCTGATGCTTCCGAGTCTTCTAGTAAGAAGGAAAGTGATAAGCAGAGGTCCTACTATACTTCCTGCTGTGACATGGTGAGGTCGTTATCTTTTCACATTACCCATTTGTTCCAGGAGTTGGGGAAGGTGATGTTGCTTCCCGCTCGTCGGCGAGATGATGCAATGAATATGACCCCTGCTTCGAAATCAGTGGCTTCTACTTTTGCTTCCATTGCTTTGGATCACATGAATTTTGGGGGGCATGCAAACCCTTCTGGGTCGGAGGCATCCGTATCAACTAAGTGCCGTTACTTCGGTAAGGTTATTGATTTCATTGACGGCATTCTGTTGGACCGGCCAGATTCTTGTAATCCTGTTATTGTAAATTGCTTATATGGACATGGAGTAGTTCAATCAGTTCTGACCACATTTGAAGCTACCAGCCAGTTGCTATTTACTATTAATAGGGCTCCTGCATCACCTATGGACACAGATGATGGGAATCTAAAGCAGAATGAAAAGGAGGATTCGGATTATTCATGGATTTATGGCCCGTTAGCTAGCTATGGCAAACTTATGGATCACCTGGTTACATCATCTTTTATTCTATCTCCTTTTACAAAGCACTTGCTTACTCAGCCTCTGACAAATGAAGCTGTTCCTTCTCCAAGGGATGCTGAGACATTTGTGAAGATCCTTCAGTCCATGGTGCTCAAGGCAGTACTTCCTGTTTGGACTCATCAACAGTTCATCAGTTGCTCATATGAGTTCATTACTTCAGTCATTTCTATCATTAGGCACATCTATTCTGGGGTGGAAGTAAAAGATGTTAGCAGCAATACAAATGCTCGTGTTACTGGCCCTCCTCCCAATGAAACAACCATATCAACCATTATAGAAATGGGTTTCTCTCGGTCTAGAGCAGAACAAGCCTTGAGGCAAGTTGGCTCAAACAGTGTGGAGTTAGCAATGGAGTGGTTGTTTTCCCATCCAGAGGAAGTCCAAGAAGAAGATGATGATGATGAACTTGCTCGAGCACTTGCCATGTCACTTGGAAACTCTGAATCAGAAATGAAGGACGATGAAGCTGGAAATGACAGTCTTCAACATCTTGAAGAGGAGACTGTGCACCTTCCTCCTGTTGAAGAATTGTTGTCAACGTGTTCTAAGCTCTTACAGATGAAGCAAACTCTAGCTTTTCCAGTTAGGGGGCTTCTTGTAATGCTATGCTCCCAAAATGATGGTCAATATAGGTCTATCGTTATATCCTTCATAGTTGAGCGAATAAAGGATTGCAGTTCAATTTCAGACAGTGGGAATAGTGCTTTGCTATTTTCTCTTTTTCACGTTCTTGCTTTAATTCTTCAAGAAGATGCAGCGGCTCGAGAAATCGCCTCTAAGAATGGTTTGATAAAAGTTGCCTCAGATTTACTTCTGCAATGGCATCCATCTTCAGTGGACAGGGATGAATGCCAAGTTCCAAAGTGGGTAGCAACAGCTTTTCTTGCTATTGACCGTCTATTACAGGCAGATAAAAAGTTGAATTCTGAGATAGTAGAGCAGCTTAAGAGGTCTGATGTTTGTCGCCAGGAAACATCTGTTATTATTGAGGAGGATAAGCAAAACAAGACGCAGTCGGAATTGGGAATATCTCCTGTCCATATAGACATACATGAGGAGAAGAGGCTTATTGAGATTGCTTGTAACTGTATGAGGAACCAGCTTCCATCCGAAACTATGCATGCAGTTGTTCAGCTGTGCTCTACGTTGACTAAATCTCATTCTGTGGCAGTAAGTTTTCTTGATTCTGGGGGATTGAGTTTACTGCTTTCTTTACCCACTAGGAGCCTTTTTCCTGGGTTTGATAATTTTACTGCTACTATTATTCGTCATATCCTTGAAGATCCCCAAACTCTCCAGCAAGCAATGGAATCTGAGATACGGCATAGCCTTGTAACTATTGCCAACAGGCAATCAAATGGAAGGGTCACCCCTCGTAACTTTTTATTGAACTTAAGTTCTGTCATTTCACGTGATCCAGTGATTTTCATGCAAGCTGCTCACTCTGTGTGCCAAGTTGAGATGGTCGGTGAAAGGCCATATGTTATCTTGCTGAAGGACCGTGAGAAAGATAAAAGCAAAGAGAAGGAGAAAGAGAAATCACAATTAACTGATGGGAAGGTCACTCTCGGCAGTATGAACTCGGTCTCCCCTGGGAATGGCCATGGAAAGTCTACGGATCCAAACTCCAAGAGTGTAAAAGCTCATCGGAAATCTTGTCAGAGCTTTGTAAATGTGATTGAGGTTCTGCTAGATTCAGTGTGTACTTTCAAACCTCCCTCGAAAGATGACATTGTTTCAGACGTGTCCTGTGATGCACAATCAGCAACTGACATGGACATTGATGTTTCTGCAATCAAGGGGAAAGGGAAAGCTGTTGTGTCTGTGTCTGAAGGAAAGGAAACCAGCAGCCAGGAAATTTCTGCATCACTTGCAAAGATTGTTCTTGTTTTGAAGCTTTTGACAGAGATATTACTGATGTATTCCTCATCTGTTCATGTACTCCTTCGGAGAGATGTTGAGGTTGCAAACTCCAGGGGTCCTCATCAAAGAGGTATTGGTGGGATTTTTTACCATATCCTTCACAAGTTTATACCCTGTTCGCGAAATTCAAAGAAGGAAAAGAAAGCAGATAGTGATTGGATGCATAAGCTATCTACAAGAGCTAGTCAATTTTTGGTGGCATCTTGTGTTCGCTCTTCAGAGGCAAGAAGACGAGTTTTTACTGAGTTAAGTTACATCTTTAATGATTTCGTGGATTCGTCTAATGGTGATAGACCAGCAGGAAATGACATACAAGCTTTTGTTGATATGCTTAATGACATACTGGCGGCTCGTACACCCACTGGTTCATACATATCAGCTGAAGCTTCTGCCACTTTTGTAGATGTTGGGCTGGTTAGGTCATTAACTCAAACTCTTCAGGTATTGGACCTTGACAATGTTGACTCTCCCAAGGTTGTTACAGCTCTTATTAAAGCCCTGGAATTGGTTACCAAGGAACATGTGCATTCTGCTGATTCTACTGGGAAAGTTGAGAGTTCATCAAAACCTCCCGATCACAGTCAACCTGAAAGAACAGAGGATGTAGAGGCATCTCAGTCCATGGAAATAGCTTCTCAATCCAATCATGATTCTGTGGGAGCTGAGAATGTTGAATCTCTTAACACTGTCCAAACATATGGTGGCTCTGAGGCTGTTACAGATGATATGGAACATGATCAGGATTTTGATGGTGGTTTTGCCCCGGGTAATGAAGATGACTATATGCATGAGAGTTCTGAGGGAAATATGGGTCTTGAAAATGGCATCGATACTGTGGAAATACGATTTGAGATCCAGCCCCATGGAGAAGACAATATTGATGAAGATGAAGATGAAGAGGAGATGTCTGGGGATGATGGGGACGATATAGATGAAGATGAAGAAGAAGAAGATGAGGACGATGAGGAGCATAATGATGATTTGGTAGAGGATGAAGTTCACCACCTGCCTCATCCTGACACGGATCAAGATGAGCATGAGATTGATGATGACGAGTTCGATGAGGAAGTACTGGAAGAAGAAGATGACGACGAGGACGATGATGAGGATGGAGTTATACTTAGACTGGAGGAGGGAATCAATGGAATAAATGTATTTGACCATATTGAGGTTTTTAGTAGAGATCACGGTTTTCCCAATGATGCTCTTCATGTGATGCCAGTAGAGGTTTTTGGTTCTAGACGTCAAGGGCGTACTACTTCCATCTACAATCTGTTAGGCAGAACTGCTGACATCACTGCATCCTCGCAGCATCCTCTCCTAGTGGGACCTTCCTCGATGCTGTCAACATCTCACAGACAGACTGGTAAGCTGATTCGAATAATAACTTTTTCTGAAGTTTTGCTTACCAATTGCATCTTTAACCCTTTTCACCTCCATGTTTGATTTTGTTCTGTATCATGCGTCTCTTATGGTTACTGTTTAATTTTCCAGACAACAACCAGGATGTAGTTCTTTCAGATAGGAACTTGGAAAACTCCTCACGGTTGGAAACTGTATTTCGGTCACTTAGGAATGGACGTCATGGGCATCATCGCTTGAACATGTGGATGGATGAAAACCAGCAAGTTAGTGGATCAAGTGCTGCAAGTGTTGTACCACAAGGACTTGAAGAACTGCTTGTTTCACAGCTAAGGCGACCAACCCCTGACAAACAGTCTGACCAAAATGCTACAACCTCAGATCCTCAGATCAATGGCGAAGCCAGTCAGGTACAAGAACCCGATACGAGGTCCGAGGTTCCCCTTGAA
This sequence comes from Geranium brycei, assembly GCA_036897365.1. NCBI lineage: Eukaryota > Viridiplantae > Streptophyta > Magnoliopsida > Geraniales > Geraniaceae > Geranium > Geranium brycei. The sequence continues at coordinate 16,190 of JAYMTP010001646.1, forward strand.
AACAATGTAAATAATGATTTTGGTAATATGCCTCCTATGCCGGCAGTGATAGATAACTCTAGTAACACTCAGATTTCAGCAAGTGATACTTCGCAAGGAGCAAATATGTTGGGTACACGGTCACAATCTGTTGAAATGCAGTTTGAACACAATGAAGCAGCTGTTCGTGATGTTGAAGCAGTTAGTCAGGAAAGTGGTGGCAGTGGGGCAACTTTAGGGGAAAGTCTCCGGAGCCTTGATGTTGAAATCGGAAGTGCTGATGGTCATGATGATGGTGGAGATAGACATGGTTCTGCAGATAGAGCTCCTTTGGGGGACTCACAAGCAGCCCGCTTGAGAAGAGCAAATGTCTCCTTTGGGAGTTCCACCCCAGTTGGTGGAAGAGATGTATCCCTTCATAGCGTGACTGAAGTTTCTGAAAATTCTAGCCGTGAAGCAGATCATGATGGTCCAGCAGAGGAGCAAAATAATGGTGATAGCAGTGCTGGGGCAATAGATCCTGCATTTTTAGATGCTCTTCCTGATGAGTTACGAGCAGAGGTTCTTTCGGCTCAACAGGCTCAAGTGCCTCAGCCTTCAAATACTGAGCCTCAAAACGCTGGAGATATTGATCCAGAATTTCTAGCTGCTCTTCCCCCAGATATACGGGCTGAAGTTCTGGCTCAGCAACAAGCACAAAGGCTGCATCAATCTCAAGAATTGGAAGGTCAACCCGTAGAAATGGATGCTGTCTCAATTATTGCAACATTTCCTTCCGAATTACGAGAAGAGGCAAGTTGGTTATGAAAATGTAGTTTGTTGAAGGAAGTTGAATTTTATTGCATGTCTCTAATCTGCGTTATTTATTTATCCTCAGGTTCTCTTAACATCTTCTGATGCTATCCTGGCCAATCTCACACCAGCTCTTGTTGCTGAGGCACACATGTTGAGAGAGAGATTGGCTCATCGCTACAATAATCGTGCTCTATTTGGCATGCATCCTAGGAGTCGTAGGGGTGAGGCTTCAAGGCGGGGGGATGGTATTGGATCAAGCCTGGAACGAGCAGGGGGAAATGTTGCTTCACGCAGGTCCTTTGGTGCCAAACTAATCGAAGCTGATGGGGCTCCTTTGGTTGATACAGATGCTCTGCAAGCCATGATTAGATTGCTTCGCATAGTTCAGGTATACCTTTTACGATGTGTGTATGCATACTTTCTGAAATGTCCTCATGACTTAATACATATTTGGTTGTGATTTTACAGCCAGTGTATAAAGGTCAGCTGCAGAGGCTCCTGTTGAATTTATGTGCTCATGGCGAAACTCGAACTGCTCTTGTAAAAATTCTCATGGAAATGCTGATACATGACATAAGGAAACCCGTTAATCGGTCCAATGCTGTTGAGCAGTCATATCGACTTTATGCTTGTCAGAGTAACGTGATGTATTCTCGTCCACAGTCTTTTGATGGTAATATGTCCTATTCGTTCTTCATTGTCTTTAATCAGCAAATACATTTGAATTATGAGCTAGTCAGTCTATATTAAGATTGTATTTGTTGTTTTGGCCGGCTTTATTTCTTGTCGGTTCTGGGGAGTTGCTGCTCTGTGTACTCAAAAACACCATGGACTTCTTTTACTATGTATTTTAGAATATTTTTTATCACCGATTATTGTTTTTTCTTCCCCCAAGAACATACTGCCATGATAGTAACCCCGTAAGGTTATATGAATACATGTCCTTTTATAATGTTTATTACTTGGGATTATCTTCTAAGTTTTAATTCTAAATTATTGCCACTTTGAACTTAACCTCTGAAAATAATGCAACATTGAACACCATAATTGACTTCGGCAGTAGCAAATGGCTTTGCTATCGTGTTCTTATATATATTTATTTTGTAGGTGTCCCTCCGTTGGTGTCACGCCGTGTTCTTGAAACTCTTACTTATTTGGCTCGAAATCATCCTTATGTGGCAAGGATTTTGCTGCAGAATAGGCTGTTGCATCCTGCCCAAGAGGATTTAGCTAATATTAGTCAGGCTCGTGGTAAAGCAGTATTGGCTATTGAAGAGGATAAAATGAGCATAAATGACCAGGATGGATATGTATCTGTTGCGTTGCTCCTTAGTCTCTTAAATCAACCTCTGTATTTGAGGAGCATAGCCCATCTTGAACAGGTGCTCTGCCGTTTATCAATTTATATTTGTCATTGCTTATTCTATTTTACTATTAGAGTGCTAACAGTGAACTTTTTTCAGCTGCTTACCTTATTGGAAGTTATCATTGATAACGCCGAAAGCAAATCGAGTTTGGCTGACAAATCTGCTGTACCTGCTATCACTGAACAACCATCAGATCCTCAAATTCCCTCAATGGATGCTGATGTAACTGAACCACCATCAGATCCTCCAATTCCCACAATGTATGCTGATGTAAATGTTCAACCTGATGCCATTGCTTCTGGTGTTGGTTCTGCATCATCTAGTGGCACAGATTCTAAAACTTCTGATGTAAGAGCTGAATGTGATGTGGAGAGCATATTGTTGAGCCTACCACAGTCAGAACTCCGACTTCTTTGTTCATTGCTTGCTCGTGAAGGGTATGACGAGCTTCCTTTATACCCTATATTTTCTGTTTGCAATTTTTAGGTCGCAAATGCCTGCTATCATTAATTTGTTTGTCAGTTGACGTTATTTGTCTTTTAATATGGCAAATCTAATATTGTGATTCTTTTCCTATATATTTCTTGGTGTTTTACTTGTCATTGTGAATGCTGGTTAGGAATGGGATTAATTTTCTTTCCATGTGCATTTTACATTGGTAATGGTGTGACATCCATCTAATATTCAGTATTAGGTCATACAATCCCATGCTCTTTTTCTACACCTTTATTAGGTTCCGTTCCTTTTAGATTGCTATGTATTCAGGTATTTAAATGTGTTCTTTCTGAATTAAAGAACAAATTATGTGAAATTACTTCCTTTTCCCAGTAGCAGATAGCTGACCAACCATGCTATTATCTACTATTTCTTATGATTGTTTGGTCAAGATTTATTGTTCTTTCGTTTCTCTTGATATGATGTTGGTCTGATATGCTGCATTATTCGTCCAGTTTGTCAGATACGGCATATGCTCTGGTAGCCGAGGTGATGAAAAAGTTGGTAGCGATTGCCCCTGCTCATTGCCACCTCTTCATAACCGAGTTGTCAGCTGCTGTTCAGAGTTTAACTAAATCGGCCATGGATGAGTTGCACATGTTTTGTGAAGCTATGCAAGCACTCCTCAGCATGACATCTTCGGATGGTGCTGCAATTTTAAGGGTTCTCCAGGCTTTAAGTTCTCTTGTTGGATCGATGATTGATAGAGAGAAGGAACAAAATATTCCTCCTGAAAAGGATCGCACTGTTGCTCTATCACAGGTGGTGAACATCAACGCTGCTTTAGAGCCTTTATGGTTGGAGCTAAGCACTTGCATAAGCAAAATAGAGAGTTATTCGGATTCCGTGCCAGATTTGTCAGCTCCATCAACATCTTCCACGTCCAAGCCATCTGGTGTCATTTCTCCACTTCCTCCAGGCACTCAGAATATCTTGCCATACATAGAATCCTTCTTTGTGATGTGTGAGAAGTTACATCCTTCTCAGCCTGGTTCTGGCCATGACTTTGGTACTGTTGTGGTTTCTGAGGCAGAAGAGGCCGGCACTTCTACCGGGCACAAAACTTCAGGGTTTGTATCGAGAGTCGATGAGAAGCAGATTGCTTTTGTCAAGTTTTCAGATAGGCACAGAAAGCTGTTAAACGCTTTTATCCGTCAAAATCCTGGATTGCTCGAGAAATCTTTCTCACTCATGCTGAAGGTTCCACGGTTTATTGATTTCGACAACAAGCGTTCTCACTTTAGATCGAAAGTCAAGCATCAGCATGATCACCATCACAATCCTCTCAGAATTTCGGTACGAAGAGCGTACATTCTTGAGGATTCTTACAACCAACTGCGCATGCGATCCGCCCAAGATTTGAAGGGGAGGCTGACTGTCCAATTTCAAGGAGAGGAAGGTATTGATGCGGGAGGACTTACGAGGGAATGGTATCAGTTGCTATCCAGAGTGATATTCGACAAGGGAGCATTGTTATTCACAACAGTAGGAAATGACTCGACATTCCAACCGAACCCCAACTCAGTTTACCAGACTGAACATCTTTCATACTTCAAGTTTGTTGGGCGAGTTGTGAGTCCCGATTTTTGTTGGCTTGTTTCATTGTGTTGTTATGGATGTTGTGTTTTTTTGCTCATTCCTCAAAACTTTTTCCAGGTTGGGAAAGCACTCTTTGATGGCCAGCTTTTGGATGTCCATTTCACCCGATCTTTCTACAAGCATATCCTAGGAGTTAAAGTTACATATCATGATATTGAAGCCATAGATCCTGATTATTTCAAAAATCTTAAATGGATGCTTGAGGTATATGGATGTCACTATCTCATATTTTTCTGCGTTGTTTTAGGGTTCTCTTTTTAATTTGGTTATTATTGAATTTTGCAGAATGATATAAGTGATGTTCTAGACCTTACCTTTAGCATAGATGCGGATGAGGAGAAGTTGATTTTGTATGAAAGAACTGAAGTAAGGATCTCTCTGAAGTCCCACTAAATTGTGTTTGTCACAAAACTCTCTTTGGTGGGTTAAACATAAATGTGTTATTGTCATGCAGGTAACTGACTATGAACTGGTTCCTGGTGGGCGGAACATGAAAGTTACTGAGGAGAATAAGCACGAATATGTTGATTTGGTTGCTGAGCATCGGCTGACCACAGCTATCCGCCCACAGATAAATGCCTTTCTTGAAGGATTTAATGAATTGATCCGCGGAGATTTGATATCCATCTTCAACGACAAGGAGCTGGAGTTGCTGATAAGCGGGCTTCCTGATATTGATTGTAAGTGACCTAGATGTCCTGCCTATGACCCTCTGAAGATATATATCACTGGACGTTTTTTTTTGTTTAACCAATCTTTTTTGGTATTTACGAATTTCAGTGGATGACATGAGGGCGAATACAGAGTATTCGGGATACAGTGCTGGATCTCCGGTCATACAATGGTTTTGGGAGGTTGTTCAGGCCTTCAGCAAAGAAGACAAGGCTCGGCTTTTGCAGTTTGTGACTGGCACCTCAAAGGTCACTACCATTACCTTTCTTGTTTTTTTTGAAGTGTAGCATTTTGATTGGTATTTGTGAAGTTGATGTTATTTTTGGCCGTTAATGCTTGTGATATTTTTCAGGTACCTTTAGAAGGATTCAGTGCGCTACAAGGAATCTCGGGTTCACAAAAGTTTCAGATACACAAGGCATATGGGAGTCCTGATCACTTGCCTTCTGCACATACATGGTAATAATCCACGTCCATAGTGTCATTTTTATCGATTTGCAGATTGTGTGAGAGTTGAATACTTAATTGTAAGTCGTTGCGATATGCAGTTTCAATCAGTTGGATTTGCCGGAGTATCCGTCAAAGGAGCATCTGGAGGAGAGACTTGTGCTTGCAATCCACGAAGCCAACGAAGGTTTTGGATTTGGTTAAAAGTAGAGTTGGCAAGTGTAGATATAGACGGTAGGGAATATTGAGAGTTATGATACACATACAATTGCAATTGCATACTTGTTGATATAGCTTTGCTACTTCCTTCTGTCTGTCTGTATAGTCAAGTTTATTTCTGGGCAGCTTTTAGTTTTGCCATTATTCTTAAATGTTTTTACTTTCCCATTAGTATTTAAAAGTTGCTTGGTCTCCAATAATTAATCTCATCTTCTTCCATCTGTAGTGTAGCGGGCGTCTGGCTCCAACCTTGTCAGTCTATATATATCACATTTTGTAGTGAAATCTTCACATATATTCTTTTCTTATTTCTACTTTTTAGTTGGCTGTTTACAAACAAAATGGGTCATGAAAATCTTTGGTCAGCTAACTCTTTACCAACTTCATGGCAATGACCACTAATAGTTGCTTAGGATTGCTTTTGATGTGCACTGCCACTATCCATCATTCGTCTGGCAGCCACCTTAACATCTTGCCTATGAAATGAAGCAAAACCCATTTTTTTCCTATTTACTCTGTTGACTTGAACAAGTTTATTGCAAAATGTTACGATATCACATCAACCAACAGCAAGAGTACGCATTTCTGTATAGGAGTGTAATAAGAATAAACTACAATATTACAGGAAGCTAGCCAGACACTGCACATCTCTTGTTAATCAATCATACAATTATCTTGTTATTATCTTATCAATGTCCCCATCAACCAACGTACATGGCAGTTAGCCAAAAGCAGCAGGTCACCACCCCGTTCCAATATCTTCTTCGCACACACTTGTGATTCTGTGTCATGGCTCTTTCTTTGTACAAGTTACAATTCACATGGTTCAGTCCTTAGTTAATTGTAATCAGTGACTAAGACCTGTATTTAGATACTAAAATCAGATATAGCAACCTACACGATGACCTTTCCTTGAACAACATATATATGTACCTTTTCCAAACCAAAGTTAGTAGGGTCATCATTTTCAGTGTCCGATGGATTCGCAAGCGCGGCCAGAGGTGGTTCCTGCATATGAAGCCAAAACTCTTCATTACTTGTACCAGCATAAATACCCTCATTTTCTTCTTACTGTTATTTACTAAGCATGTGCCTCCTCTATCGCTCAAAATTTAAAGTAACAGTTACCCCCCCCCCCCCCCCCCATGGAAAAAATACACAATGCAACGAGGGGATGCCGCTGTTTATGCACCAACTATATGAA
>JAYMTP010001647.1:0-22965 GCA_036897365.1 Geranium brycei
GGTTCGGTTTTTGATTTGAGCCGCCGGTCCGGTTAACCGTATATGGACAGCCCTAACTGTCTCAATGACATTTGACGTGAATAGGTACACTACCATAATAAAAGCATCACACAGTGTGTGCACTTCCGTAATGTGGCAGCGCATCATTCATGTGTCCTGCCTTTACTAATGACAGCGAAACATGTGCGCCACACTTAATAACATGTGCGCGTTATAGCCACCGTTTTAAGATCATTGTAAAATGCATTGTGTTATTAATAGCAATGTTTTCTCCTTTAGGACAGTGTTTTAGGTCAAATGATCTCAATGGAAAATTCAGTAGTTGTAGATGTGCGCGAAAAAGATTTGAGATGCATCTAAACACATCTAGGCGTGTTCGTGGAGCCGGATCCATTCGGATTGGCAGCTCAAATAACCCAAAATAATGAGCTTGTCGAAATTCTTTATATATCACAAAATTATCTTAAATCATATCACAACAATCAGAATATAATATATTATGAATTCATACTCAATTTAAAATATGTATCTTACTTATATATATGAGTATTAAAATTTGATTAGAAGTAACGTGTCACAAACTCGAGATTTACCATATAAGGCAAATTTCTCTGAAAATTCAGTAATAGATTAATGCCGAATATGAATATAGATCTATTTATTTATATCCAAACTCAGCACTTATGACATGAAGTATGTTCTCTTTGGCTCTCTAATAATTCTTGTCATTTCTTTTAGCTCAGTAAATGGTCGGAAATTTCTTTGTGTTAAGAGTTTAGACAAAATGACAAGGCAAAAAGGAAATGAAAAGGTACAAAAATTGGTCAAAAATGATACAGAAAAAAGGCAAAACCGAAAATGTAATTGGTGTGCTTTGAAACTGCATGCAACAGCCGCAAATAAGGCCACAACTGGAAGAAGCTGATTTGCAGTCAACAACAAAAAAGTCAATGCTAAAATGGTACCCACTTGACTTTAACTCAAATCATATCCATTTCATTGATTGGTTTTGAGTACACTAGCAGCAACTCCCTAAACCCGACCCCTAAACCTATATCTATGTCCTTAATTAATTACTATTTACTAATTACCCTTTATATCCATATATAAATAGTATATTATAAAATTAGCAAACACTATCTATACCATCCATTAGATACAGTGTATGGTACATAAATGACCTTCCAATATTAATGATCACAGCTCACCGATCTCCTAATCTTAGTTTGTATTACTCTCATTGACTAACAAAACATATATAATGATTTTTTTATGATTATCTTCTTGATGCATTATTTTGTATGGTAAGAAGAACCTTATTTTCCTGATTCTTCTAATCATATAATATGATTATGGACCCACTTTTCATCTTTGTGATTGTAGTTGCATTGTACTGATTATTACATTACTGGTATGTTTTATGAACATCTATATAATTAGATTGATCGATATTGATATTTATATACTCAATTTACGTTCTAACTTTAAAAGTTTGTGTGTCGAGTCGAGCATAATTTTGTAAATGTTTGTGTTAGAGTATATTAGTCAATTTCTTAATTTTATTTTAAGTTTATTACCGACTAGACAAAATCTTCTATTGTTATATATTTTCCAATTTAGTTTATGTTTATTTCAAATATAAAAACTATCATTAATGTATCATTTCACACACAACAGTATTAACAGTATATCAATGTGATATTTATTTTACCTTATTTCTATCAATTCGCCTTGAGAAAAAAAGTGTTCAGCATGAGCTCGAACAAGCTCATATGTTTAGGATCGAGCCCGACTCGAAAATATATAATCAAGTTCGAACTCAACTCGCTCTCGATTATTTTAATTTTCATTGCAAATATTTATCAAAAAAGTTAAACATATAATAACATCACGAACTCAAATACCCTAATTTTTATAATAAATTTATAATATAATTAACCGTTAATCTAGGACAATGAAAGAATAGTGAAGTTGAAGCAGCACGATATGGTTGATGTAGAAAAAAAGGGAAAAGAAGCTGACACGAAATATGAAAACCTAATTATTAGGTCACATATTGCCTAAAAATCAGAGACACCAATGAATCATTACCAACTTTTTAACAATCTCACCTTCTCAATATATTAATTTAAAAACAAACTTTACATTTTCAACAAAGCTAACGTCAAGACTTCACAATATCAACAATATTCACCCATTTCTCAATCCCTTTTTTTTTTCCCTTTTTCCCATACTCAATTAAAAATCATTTTCTCACACAAAATTATTTATTTCGTGCATCATCGGGGACATTCTCGTCATTTTCAATCAACTAAATTATAAACCACTTATTTAATATATATTAAAAATAATTATAATAATAATTCTGCATGCATGAACGTGACGATTGGCTTGACCATATCACTCTTGTACGAACCACTTCCAGCTCAGCACTCTTGTTTAATTTAATCCTTAAATTTTAATTTAATCAATCTCATTACGTGGCATTTTCTGAATACGTGTCTCACCCAAAGAAGTTTAGGTGGGACCCACATTTCCGAAAACCACAAGCCCGATCAGCCATCAGATGACTGCCACATCACAAAATCTGACGTCATTGACGTGAGAGTCGCTCATGATTATATTATATTACATTTTTGAATTACATTTTTTATTTTAAAAAATAAAATATAAGAGAAGATGCTTGTTTGTTTCCCGAGAATCAACAAGAAAACAGACAGCTGTCAGTGCAAGGGTATTTTCGTAAATAAAGCTATTGTGTGTCACCAAACTCGTTCCTGGTTCGAACACGTGTCCATATTATGAACTTGATTTCATGTGTAAATTGTTTTGTCTTATATCTTAATCCCTCATTTATTATCTGAACAGTTATAGGTTAAATTTGTTAATTAGGTCAAATATTATTTTATTTATCCACTAAGATTTGCACTATCTTTCTTTAATTACACAATTGAGCCCCACACCATTTTCTATTTCTCTGAAGTGTCCTTCTCACCCTCTCTAAACCCTATATTACAATAATTAAACCTTAGATTACCATTTAATTTATTCCACAAGGAATGTGGTCAATAATTTTATACTAACCATATAATTAAGATTATACGAAACCATAATCTAAGGTTAATGTCCCCGTGCTCGATGTTAGGGTGACACTGTTATGCGAATTAAACTAATCGAAACGGTCTATTATAAGCGAATTTCTGGAATGTTGTTAATGATAGTTAATTAAGGGTTGCTTGAATTTTAGCAATACTGGTTCTGGTAATTGCTTGTCCAAAATTCAGGGGTTGGCTTGAGAATGGTGTGCCCAAAGAAGATGGGACACGTGTTGGCCACTGGCTTTGCCGAAAATTAAAATCATGTTTAAGTTAGGTTAATTAATTAATTAATTAATTTAGTAGGGTTGCTTATCAGATTGTTGTTTGTTTTTGGTGTGACCATAATGATTTGTCATTAAAAGACGCATTTTTTTAAGCAGAGTTCTTAAGTGTAGTGTTCTTTTTCCAGATACGAGATCTGCAAGCATAAGCATTTTCATGAGTAGAAAGTGATGAATTATATAAATTTCGTTTCTACGTAGTTGGTATTCATTTTAATTATACTAAAGAAGAAAAATAAAATAAACAGATCTTCTCAGAGCTACATAAATGTTATATTTTTTGTAACTTGATGATACTTCAGTATTCGTATTAGAAATAAGAAAACTGAAAACAAGTTTAATCAATATATGAGTAAAAAATTAAATGTATGATTTTTCTAGTTTTCACCTATACAATAGATAAATTTTGCAGTGTCAGATTTACAGGATATACTGAACTCTTAATGCTGCAATAACATGGCATTTCACAACCAAACTTAATCTCAATTTCTAGAACTGCAACAATTCATGGGGCAAAATGGTATGGCCCGTATTGGGTAATTTTCCGAGTCAAGCAATCGATTAGCTGGAAGAGATCGTGTTCAGGAGCTGATTGTGTAAATTACCGTTACTGACAAGAATTCCACCTTTAGGTGAAATAATCCTCCGTTCGGTCTCATCTGCCGCTAGATCAAATGCATTTCCTTCCCAGTCAGTGATCTGATCGATGAAAATGGTGTTAGTTTATTGAATTTTCAGGTATAAATGCAAGATCTTTGAATCTTTGATAGAGAAGTAAGTAGGAGCTGTAAATACATAAAAAATGATAGGACCCTCATAAATTTGAGATGCATCGAATACAATAGCTAGCACCACGATTTCAGTGACAAAAGAGAAGTCAATGTAGGCTACGATTCTTGGAAGTTGACTACAGCTACATCTGAGGTAGATACTGTTATGGAACAACAACAAGCTCTAGAAATTGGAATGCATGTTCTTTTCCTTTTCAACTTAATAATACTTGACCAACACAAGTTGAGTCAAGTGGTAAGGAGCTCACACTAACATATGTAAGGTCCTGGGTATTAGAGTAAGATTTTCTTGTATTATTGCTGATCAAAAATAAAAAACTTGATGAGAACAATGTAACTACAGCTACGTCTGAGGTAGATACTGTTATGGTCTAAAGCAGTACGAGAACAATGTGACTTTTGTATCCATGACGCTTGTGTATTTTATTTTCTCCAATTGAAAAACTAGTCTTCTGATCGATTCACAACTACTCGTAATGGATTAATCTAGTTTAACCAAGTGAGTTCCCCGTGAGAATTTATAATTTCACGATGAAATAGGCCGGTTTTGATTTAATAACATCCTTATACCATCCTGAGATTGAAAACCAGATGCAATCATGCATGTAAATGAGTGATAAAAATACAAGACAATAGAACCAAGCAAGAGAAGAATGTAGACCTTTCCACCGGCTTCGTGCACACAAATCATACCAACAGCATGATCCCATACCTGTACAAAAAATAGACTCGAGTCATTAGGTGATGTTACATCGTTACTGCAATTTTGTTTTGTACTGATTGATGACTAATACACATGATAATACCTTAATGGTCTTTTCAACTCTTGCTCTCGAGATAAAAACAGACGCTCTACCTGAAGCCACCATCAAGTACTTGCATAAACTGCATGCATGAAAATTACGAACAGAGAGTTTCAGAGGTAATCTGAACTTAAGAAACAATGGCATTGCACCTCATTGTTTGGACATGAAGTTGGGTAAATATGTTGGAAAAAGATAATTTTATGGTTGGTGGAGTAATAGCAAACCTTCCACAACATAATGGGAGAAGAAGAATTTCTTTATCCCCAATATCTTCAGCTATGGCAGTTGCATCTCCTATGGCGGACAGTGGCAATGAATCCCATGTTTGACTGTCTGAAATACAAAAACGAGCCTTAGGCAATATGCTATATTCATCCACAAAGCATCTTTTCCAAGAATCAGATGTTTTGGATGTGCGGTCTGGCAGATTTGGCAACTCCTTCATCCATGTTCCACAGCCAGAGTGAGCAATCATAAGGGTCCCTGATCCAGACAGAACGCTTTCTGTGGTGGCGATGCTGGAGAATTCTTCCTTCCAGTTAGGGCATCCCATAACACCTAATACAATCTCTCCTTCAACTACAAGGGCCAAACCTACCTGAAATTTTCAGGTACGCCATAAGTCAGAGAAGGAAAGAGAAATCAATACGAGTATGAAAAATCCAAGAACTATCCATTTATAGTTATCTTATCATTCTCTCCTGCCTTGATCACAGACAAACCATAGTTTTTCGTTATCACTAGTGCATGTCAAAACTTCTTCTTTCCCCGTATCTGTATATCTGATGTACAATATTTACTTGACTTCATTCCATTTTATTAACAGAAATTTCGTTTAGGTTCTGTAAGATGACAAATTACAGACCAAGAAAAGGCAATACAATACTCCCACAATATGAAATAACACATACCACATATAAGGCCTCATTTCCTTTGAGAAACCCTCGAGTTCCATCAATTGGATCCAGCACCTGTATTGTAACCAATCAACAAAATAAAATGTTATTCATCTGGAATGATTATGCAACCAATGAAAATAACCATGTAATTTGAGAGAAAGATCATGAAGGATTTGTCAAGAACTTTCAGAACTCATGTCATAACATAGTGTAAGTTCAAATATGGCTCTAAATATTTCAGATTCAAGTTCTGGGGGTTACATTCTCGAAGCGCTACAAGATGCATTATTAAAAAGGGTCACCCTAAAACAATATTGAAAACAAAACAAAAATCAAGCATCGCAATTCTCTTAAATTCATGATGTATGGCCCAAAGCTAGCTTGGACTTACCCAATACGTGGCAGGTTTCTTTCCAAAAACAAAAGCATCCTTCCCACCCCTATCAATTGCTTCCAGTACGTCAGCATTTGTCAATGGTTTATCTGCAATGCTTGATTTATCTCTTACCTCATTTGCCACAGAACTAGTCAGGTTATTTTCACGTACAAAAGCGGAGTCCTCTTCAGCCACCAAGGGAATAGAAGGGAACAACTTACCCAGCTCTGTTGTAACAAGTGCAAAACAAACATCAGCATTACTGTTTCACTCCAAGCAAATATTCTAGCAGGTAAATCGTAATGACTAAGACACATCGTTTCAGGTAAATCTAATTGGATGAATCTCTATCAACTACTGTCCTAATGAGTTGTGTGATAGTATTGATCCTGTAGCAGTGTAGCCTGAAGGTATTAAATTTGATATATGGCAATCCAGTGTCGAAAAGAACTGTTAAATGAATCCTCACTTAGTCGTCCTCGGCACACTAGGCACAATCCTTATGCATCACATAATGTTTCATTTGTTTTATTTATAATATCAACCCTGGAAAAAGAGATCATAGGTTTTAGTTTTTCGATTTTGAATTTTTATTTGCCAACTTGGCCTTCACCATAAATTGGGATTAGCTGTGAATACCGACCTCAGAAAAAGTGATTGTAGGTTTTAGTTTTTCAATTATCAATTTTTATCTGCCAAATTCATATGAAAGCCTATTCCAACATTAAGTATGATAATGACGAAGTCCAATTAATTTGCACTATTTAACATATGGGTAGTTAATGATATTTAGGTGGTTAAATTACCCAAGCTGACCAGAGCCTGCACCCCGAAGTCGGCAACTGTGACAGGAGTCTGGTCATTCTTTTCAACAACCCGCCCTTCACTCGAGAATAGAGATGACTTCACCTGGAATTCACCAATAACAATACCAATTCATGTTTACATAACAGACCATCCTGATGACCCCAAATAGTTAAGGTCTCAGTTTCTTCTCTAGATGATGAAAATTGAAAAAACTGCCCGCGGACCATTTCCAAAAATACACTTTGCTGATGAATACCAGAGTGTGAAATGATTAGGATTTTGAATTCAGTTCAACAACAACAAAATTCAGTTTCATTTTCTGAAAATGAGAATTCAATTAGTTCCAATCTAATGCAAAACAAATCAGTTCATTTAAGTACTAATACATTCAAATCTATAATAAAAAAAAACCTCTTCAATTTTTAAGTGCTATGAACAGTAAAGAAACTAAAGATTCAAAAGAGCTTGCTACACAACTAATTTAAAAATGTCAATCCGCACATCTCAATTCCAGCATTTTCTCAGCATCCAAACAGGACATTTAAGAAAAATAAAATCAAAGAAAGTTTCAAAAACACGCACATCGACGCAAATGCGACACGCTCTCTCCACCACATCGACCGCAGCTTGGAGCTCTCTGTGATACTCGGCGCTCCGAGATGGAAACGGAATGCTGGACCTGAAAATTCCACGAAACAAGCGATTACAAAACCGAAAGATTTGAATGTAAGAGAAAAGGCTCAGATCTAGAGAGAGGAACATGGATAGAGTGAAGAGACCTTACGGCGAAGCTTCGGTGACTGCGAGGACGCGGAGTTGAGCGGCGGGGAAAAGCGAATCGGACGGCGGAGAAATGAGAAGACGAGCGGAGGAGATCCATGAGCTTGGCGATTCAATGATTCAGTGGAAGAAATAGTTGGAGAGCTATGGATCAGTGAAGCGTTGTCGTGAGGAAGAAGGACAAGATTCCAAGCCAACGGTTCAGAATCTCAATACACAACCGATGGATTGGATTTGGACCATTTGGTCGCTTTATGAACCGACCCATATACCTGCTAACCGGTTTTTGTGGACTTGGGCCCGTGGGTTGGGCCCATGGGCCAGTGGTTTTCTAATTTCTTGTGGCTAGCCGAAATTGTGAATCAGCTGAGCATCACTGTGAGGAGTTCCACCCAGGCCTGCCCTAAAATAATCGAATAATCGAGTCGAAAAGAACTACAGTGGTTTAGTTCAAAACTGAATTGAACCGAAACTCAATTGAATCGGTTTGTAAAATAAGGACAGATAAAAAATCAAACTGATGAAAAACCCGTCAATTTGTATATTTGGTTCATTTTAAGTCATCAATATTTATTAATTAGACCTAAAAATATTGAGGTAAAAAAAGAAGTAAAATAACAAGTCAAGACTTGTCCAAAATGTGAAGATTTTATAAAAATCGGATCAAAGAAAATTGAGCTAAAACCGATACGTCAAATAATAATAAAAAACGGTATAAAATGTGAAAATTTTATGAAATTTGGTTCATAAAACCGAACAGAAACTCGATATGTTCAAAATCTAACCGAACAGAATTTTATCAATTCAATTTTAGTTTCTATTGTCTTATAACAAAACAAAATCAAAATTGAATCATAAACAACTATAGTTCCACCTCACTGTATGTGTTATGAGATCAAAATCATAGTTTCACAATTCTTGGTTAAATCTTATGTGTTCTTGAGTTCTACGCACTGGTTAGCTTATGGTTCTAACAAGTGGGTAGGATATTGAAATTTTATTTTATTTCCTTCTACATATTATTATATTTTTTTTTTATTTTTGTAGCTTCTTTTAAGATCATAGATTTTATTTTTCTTATCTTGCACCTTAACTCACTTTGGTTATAATATTTTAAATTACAATTTCATATCAGACGAGAGTCTCCTCTTTTCTTTGCCAATTGTCCAATAAAATTTGAATTATACCCCATTCTAGATACATGTACTATTCTTCATTTATCAATACTCGCATTCGCTAGATAACATGGAACAAAAATTGAGGTGAGGTTAAGGTAAGCTTGGACGTGTTATAGCCACGGGATTGGGACACAAGTTACCAAAATTATTTTTAGTCAACCATCTTATGCTTATCATTACACGTAACGAACGTTAGGTTCCTTAAAAAGACCGACGAAAGATACTCTCCATCCTTATCCACCCACGTGTCGGTTTCCACCACTGCTCACCTCCCTCCCCATCGACCCACACAGCCGGTAGCCAGTACACGCCGCCGCCGTGTCAATCAAATCCAAACCCACATAGGCACATACATATAAAAGAGCAACGCAGCCTCCAAATACCAAACATTGTCTCAAATCACCTCCGATTAAGCAAAATCTTTTTCAAATTGAGTCTCTTCTTGTTTCTTGCTTTCCAAGTAATTGTTATTGTGCATGAGTTTGAGGTACGCGAGTAAGGTTGGGTACGAGGCGTGGGTGGGAATGAAGGATCAGACATTAAAGTGCGACTCGGCCGTCAAGTGTCTGAGGGACTCTTCGTCGAAGGTTCAGGCGAGGTGCTTCTCCGGCGGCGCCGCGGAGTCGACGGTCTCGTTGAAGGACGGTTCAAAGTATAAACAGGCTGAGGAGGCTCTCCGGACCGTCATGTACCTCAGCTGCTGGGCTCCTAATTAGTGTACTATCACTTTTTTTTTTAATTCGTATTTTTTGTACATGATTATATATATAAGCTCTCTATAAATACTTGTAATCATGCATTAATTAATATTTATGTACGAAATATTTGTTCCGGTCGACTGTGTTCTATTCTATCTCGATTACAATTTGAGTCGATGACAAAGAATTATAGTTCTGAATTGCTTTGTTGTGGGAAACTAACAAAAAAAATAATTGTGACAAATAATTAAAATTATAAATTTCTCATTTTAAAAAATATATTATATAAGAAAATTTGTTCATTTTCACAAAAATATCTAAATTAATTTTCCACTTTCACATCTTCTATGTTGTATTAATTGCAAGTAAGTATTCTTATGATTGTTTATCATTACAAATAAATATATTTATGTTTCTGACCAGTTCTCACTAGGGAACTTTCATCAACCAGATTAAAGGAATTTATTCGTTGAGAACTCATCCGAGAATATTTGTATCTTTCACTTGGTCGACACATATTCAAGCCACAATCATTTTCACTGATTTCGATCTCTTAAGTCACTACATCTCAAAACCCACCCTCAAAAATACTTTCCTCGTTGTCGCTGTTCTAATAGGCCCATGGTTTAGTCCATGTGTTTATGGCATGTTTAGTAAAATATTACAGTTAGAGTTTCATATGTGCTAGTATAGAGTTTTCTTTATCTCTATAAATAGAGAGGTATGTTATGTATTTTCACATCAAGTACTCAATCAATAAACACTATCAGTCACTTTCAGGTTGATTTCAGAATGAGAATGACAACATCGGATGAGAATAACAAATCCGATCAAAATCGTTTGGTTATAAATGTGTGAACATTGACAAACAAAACGAAGGTAAGTAGATGGAGGTGACAATTCATGAAGACATTTCTTTGGTCTTGAACCTTTTGAATTTGTACCCACATCTAGGCCCAAACAGCCGAAGGGAAAGCCCATATTCGTTTAATAGGGCATGCCATAATATCTCAATATCCACACTCACCCCAAAATAACGATAAGGCTCGACTCTAGCCGTTGCTCTCTTCTTCTTGTTCATCCACAGCTATGATATCTCTCAAACCTTGCAAGATCCATACTTACCAATCACCATTTCTCTCTACTCCCACAAAGCTTGGGATTCCGAAAACGCAAGCCAAATTCGCCGGAAGGCAAAAACTAGGAGTGACCGTGAGAGTGTCCACGAGCAGTGACGGTCAAGGAGAAGCTGAGACAGAGAAACGAACTTTCTTGACACTCGAAGAAGCCGGTTTGGTAGAAATTTCAGGGCTCAGCACCCACGAGAAGTTCCTCTGCCGGTTAACGGTAAACCATACTTCTTTCTATTCTTAGAAATTCGGTTCGGACAATTAACATAAAAATTGCATAGTTTGTTCATTGATCATGGATATAATTACAAAAGGTAGATGTGGATTAGGGTTACCCAAAAATAAACGTCCCAAAAAATAATCAAACCAAAAACACCGAATTGGTTCGGTTAAAATCGAACCAAAATCGAATCAAATCGATAATCGATCGATTTGGACACGTGACCTCATTTTAAATCATTGATATTTATTATTGGACCTAAAAATAATAGACCAACAAAAAATAAATTAAGACCGGTCTAAAATGTGATAATTGAATGAAATTCAGTTGAAATAAGATCCAACCGAAAATCGATAAATCAAATAATAATTCAAAACAGTTTAAAATGTGAGATTTTCATTGCATTCAGTTCATATAAACCAAATCGAATTATTTCGGTTCGATTTTGATTTTTGTTTTCTTAAAACTTAACTGAACCGTGAACAATCCTAATGTGGATTGTCGGATCACTTAAAAGCTCAAGTTATAAGTGAAAATTCGTACATTTATTTAAGCGGTATTTTATTACTTTTTCTCACGTCCAAACCGAGTTAAAAGACATGTGGAAACAATGAGATAGACCTCTAGCCTACGAGAGTCATGTAGAAAACACCCAACACACGGTACAAGAGAACTTCCAAGTTTAACAAAACTCTAATATCATGATAGAAAAACCCAAATAATCTTACAACATGAGTTTTTAGATGTGCTAGCCTTCTATGATCTATCATCTATAATTTCCGTAAAGTTACCGTGTATTTCATTAATTATAAAATATTGTTGCGAGCCATCAAAATTTTTGTATCGGTTGTCAATATTCGGCCAAACAAGTAGGAAACGGAGCATGTGCAAGTCTCGTGACACCAATTTTTTCTTTTCAAAATGACATAATTACCTTTGTAATAAAAAAATAATAAAGTAGAAATATTCTTTTATTTTTGGGAAAAATACATACAAATATCTCCAATTATACGTCACTTCCACCTAACTATACTTGACTAAAATTTGAGTTATTCAGCTACACTCAAGTTTCATAAATTCTCACATGTTGAGTTTTAAAGTGAAAAGTCTAAAATATCATTTGACTAAAATCTAATTTTCAAATCTAAAAATCTAATTTTAGATTTAAATCTAATTTTCCGATTTTAAAATTAGATTTTTAGGTATGAAAACTAGATTTTTACCCAATGACATTTTTCGTCTTTTCACTTTGAAAATTAAGATTTTCCATCAAGAAACTTAACATATGAGAATTTATGAAACTTGTGTGAAGTTGAATGACACAAATTTTTAAGTAAGTGGAAATGACATATACTTAGGGATAACTATATGTACTGTTCCCATTATTTTTAATCAAATAAATTTTTTTTACATGTAGTTCTTAATTTGAAATGTATTTTACCAGTTGAGCTTGGTCCAGTGGTTGGTCTTGCTCACTCCCTGTCCTGTGACCAATGTTATTTAGGTAAAGAAAGTGTTTGTGTCTTTAATGATGTAAAAAACCTACTATTAACATAATGCACAATAATCTTTTGCTATGGCGAAATATTACATGGTCTCTTTATGCAATGATTTGTTGATTAGAACGGGTGGTTGTGATTGAAATTCAGATATCGTCTCTGAATCTGCTGCGGGTGGTGTCGGAGCAAGAAGGATGCTCAATTGAAGAGCTAAATGCAGGCAAGTTATGTGACTGGTTCATGAAAGATAGGCTCAAAAGAGAGCAAAACATTGGCTCTGCGGTTCTTCAATGGGATGCTTCTGACTTCCAATTTTGATTTATTTATCTTTATTTGCATTTAATTAAGACTATTATTTTCTTTTTTAGTAATGTTGCAACAAATCAGTTGAACAACATGTGATCTGATGTATACTACTTTTCTATATATGTGGAGCTCATTTCTCAGGGTTAAGCAGGAAGTGAAGAACAATATTCATCATGTTGAAAAAAAAATAGTACCACGTAACAGAGATGCCACTAATCTCTGAACCTGGGTGTCACTACTTCGACGAGCTAAGAGACACGAATCAGGCTCAAATTTATCCGAATACAAATTTAATATTTTTTTACTATAAATAAGATTTGTTGGGAATCTAGACATCAAGCTAGATTACCAAGTCCGTGATATTCTCCATATATTTTCCTTTCTTTTTTGTTTCTTACCATATATACATGCTAGCAGTAATGAGAGAGATTTGCTTCCTAATCTACATAGCCGAACACGTGTATAAATATGCCCATGTAATTTAATAATAATCAAGACAGAGAACTCTGTTTTTCTTCGAGATTCAAATTCGATATTTGAATTGAGCATGAACTCAATATCAAAAATTAATTAATTCCAACTGAGTGGTACTAGAACCGAATCATCCAAAACCAGATTTAGAATTGAATCATATCTCCCATATTAGTTATTGATTTAGTTCTCGTATATTGAGAATCGAGAGGTTTGGATCGATTGTCCGTGCTAATTGATGTAGGACTTTGGCTTAGCTCATCTTCTTGTCAAGGGCCATTATTTATCTTCCTTATTATACTATTAATCA
Organism: Geranium brycei; assembly: GCA_036897365.1. NCBI lineage: Eukaryota > Viridiplantae > Streptophyta > Magnoliopsida > Geraniales > Geraniaceae > Geranium > Geranium brycei. The sequence goes on from JAYMTP010001647.1 coordinate 13,651, forward strand.
TGTTTGAACATTTGTCAATATCTCACGTTGACCGGAACATTATTTTTCATAGCTCTTGTGGTTGGTATAGACTTCACATTATTCATCTTAATAATAGCCCACTAATTCCCCTATACATCATTTAATACTACCACATTTTCTCAGCATTTTCCATTCTATGTCATTGTAAATTAGGAATGCAAATGAGCAGAACTTTTATCAAGTTGTTCGAACTTGCTTCGATATATATTCAGCTCACATTTATTATAATTAAGCTCGAGCTAAACTCAAAACTAATGTTAGACTCGTTTAATAATCAAGCTGCACTCAAGCTCAACCAATCAAGACTAAATGAGTTTACAAGATAGTTCATTTAATATTAATTAATGAATAAATTTTATTTGATATAATTGAAATGGAAAAGAATTTAATATACATAGAACGAAAACTCGTGTTAGCCGAATTTGAGTTTGAATTTAATTATCTATTTTTCAAGCTGATTTTGATCTTAACAAATATAAACTCGTTCAAGTATGATTGTACTTGTTCCGAACACAATTTTTGAAATTAGTTTTATTAAAATTAAACTCGTTCCGACTAATTTACGTTATCTCATTCCAGTACCACCTGTAAATAAAACAAACCTCTTTCTTTGGCTTGTGCCACTTTATTCCTCGTATTCAAATTCTTCTCTCACATTAATTAATTAATTCTTAATTAAACCTCCCACTAACAAAAAATCCCAATCTTAATCCAATTAATCACAACCCGAACCATATCCTGTGCTATAATAGCTAATACAGCCAAACATGAAAATAGACTTTGATTGATCAAAGTCAACACCCCCACGTCAACGCGTTTCGAGACAGAGAGAGACCGCTGTTCTGGACACGACTCAGTCAGTCCACTTTTTCTCTAAATACGACGTCGTGTTCACGGTAGATATCCTTGTTCCCCGCTAATCAAGTACAGAGTACAAATCAACGCAGACCCAAACAGAACCCACTCGGACTCCAACCCAACTTTATTAACGGAATTTAATTTGATTTTTCTCTTCTCCTCTTCTCTCCTCTCCTCTCCGTCGTCACGAGCGAAAAGTCACTGCGAAAAGCGACGCCGTTTAGGTCTTCGTCGTCGCCGTTTTGCTGAATTCCGGTGAAGAGCTCGAGGTTATGGCGATCGCGGACCAGAAATCGCCGTCCGAAGGCAAGGTGTGGGGGATCTTCAAGCTTCCGTTTCGCCAGTCCGGCACCGGAGCCAACCAGACCTCGTCGTCGGCGTCGGCGCATCATCACGGTGGAGCGCCGGCCGATGGATCCGGACTGGCCGGTTCGAATTCGGTGTCCTCGGTGGCGAGGTCGCTCCTCCCGACTCGGCGACGCCTGAAGCTCGATCCGGCCAAGAAGCTCTATTTTCCTTGTAAGGATCTGTTTGTTTGCTTGATCTGATTGAGATGATTTCGTGTTTATCTTTATTTTCAGCTCAATTTGTTCAGTAACTGTCTATAGTAGTGTTTCAGTAGCAGGATAGATGATTATGCAGGTGATTGCTGAAATTTAGGAGTAAGAGGTAGAAATGTTAACAAAATAGTTCTCAAAATTGCTGTTACAAGCAAAATCTTCGTCAATTTGTTTGTAACTGCGGAAAATTAGGTATGTTCTGGTGTGGTGAGTTTTGTCTGTTGTTATCCAAAGTTAACTAGTGTTGTTGGATCGGGTCGATTTTGAAAGACGCTCTAGACTTAACTGGTAGTAGTAGGAAGATATCGATTGGGTATAGATGCATGCGAAATTGGATTTATTATAATAAAATTTCTAATTTATTAGAATATTGGATTTATTTGTATATATGTCTGTGGGAAACGTAATGCTAATCACGATTGGTAGGTATTGAGATGCACTTGTGTGTAAAAGTAAAACCAGCTACTGTTCGTTTAGTCACAGGATACAAAGTTCAAATTTTGCAGGAATATCTCTCTGATGTTCATTATATTCTTATATTTGTGTAAAATTACAAGTACTTTATGTATGCTTACTGTAGCTATACTTGTGTCATTGTGTGAATTGAAGCTGTACTAATTTATTTTTATTCCTTTATGTTCAAGATGAACCTGGCAAGCAGGTCAGGAGCGCTATCAAGATAAAAAATACGAGCAAATCCCATGTAGCATTTAAGGTACATGCCATGACTTCCATTCTTATTGTTCCTATTGCTTCTATTTTTCTCGTGCATTACCATTATGCTTGAAACTATAGCTGCTTTATTATAACAGTGTCTATATGCAGCTTGCTTACATGGTGCTATATAGCCTATGTTGTAGTTTAATTTGTCACTGAAAAATTTCGTATTGATCCTTCTAATGAATTGCATGTTCCTATTTTAGTTTCAAACAACTGCGCCAAAGAGCTGTTTCATGCGTCCTCCAGGAGCAATTCTTGCTCCCGGTGAGAGTCTCATAGCAACTGGTAATATTTCTATTGTTTTCCTAGTTTTAATCGTCTGCAATTTTTTTTTCTTTAATGAGAAATGATGTTATTATGAATGTACTGCTTCCTCCATCGGGTCAGTGGGGGCAACTGCCCCTCCTTGCCGCAGAATCCTATTTATTTTATATATATTTATAAGTTTTAAAGTTCAAACATGGAAAGATAAGTGCTGAAAATAAAAAGGAAATCAATGATATGTAAAAGTTTTAATATTCAAAAATAGAAGGATAAGTGCTAAAAATATATTTTAAAAAATCAATAATTTTGTTAACTATTGATTATTTTCTTTTTATATAGATATATTTAGCATCAATTAGTGTCATATACAGTCCAAAATTAAATTTATAACTTCATTTTAATTAGTTGTAGTGATAGCATAGCAATAAATAAAAATCTTTAATGAGTCATTTGATCTTGATTCATAAATCATCTGGTTTGTGCACCCTATTATTGAATTTGAGACGAACTCTCGTGAACCGTCGTTTAATATTTCATTAATCATATATATATATTATATTTAAATTATATATTAATAATAAATATTTTTGGTGAAAATTGAACGAACCGAATGAGTCGACATGAATTCAAACTTGATTATCTTTTCCCAAGGAAAATTCGACCTTGATTACTTTTTTCGAATCAAATTCAGGCTTAATTAGATAGGCTTGCCCAAGCCTAACTAGAACTCAAGTCAAACAATTATTTTTTGAGCCAAGCATAGACCTGACAAATATGAGTTTGATTCGCCTCGTTTACACCGTTTAAGGTAAATATTGCACACGAGCACATTATTAGGCTCATAATATGTTCAATCAAATATTTCAAATACCACGAATTTGGGATCCTGAAAGCGGTTATGAAAAATAAAATTAGTATGAAGATTTGCCCCTCCAACAAATTCCTGGTTCCGCCCCTGCCCTCATGTGCTCCCATGTTCCCTCTAGTCAAGTTGTTATGACAAATTATTACGAGGGAAATCATTTGTAATCTATGACTACTTAATCAACTAAAATAAAACCGGAACACTTATTTTTGCTTCCCTTTTAGGAAAGTAGGATATTTATGTAGGATGGAGTGAGTTTGAGTTTACTACAAACTACATACATACAAGCGTCGGAAATTACACCTCCTTGATAAGGAATAACAATTGACATGATCAGCACATAAAGTTGAGGTTATGAAAGTAGGATATTGTCTAGGATGGAAGGTGTGAGTTAACTATAAACTGCATGATACGAGCATTGGAAATTGCACCTCCTTGATGAGGAATAACAATTTAAATAATCAGCAGATGAGTCAGTATATGCAAGATGTGGATGATTTCCAAAGACTTACACAAGTATTTGAGCTATCAGACACATTCACACAGACACGTGTGTCTATGTAAATACATATTAGCACTGCCCTTTATGTACTTTGAGTTAACGCTCTATTCTTTGTCTTGGGTGGATCTGCTAGTCTTCAAGTTTGTTGAGCAACCAGAGAACAATGAGAAGCCAATGGATCAAAAGCGCAAGTTTAAGTTCAAAATCATGAGTTTGAAGGTGCAAGGACCAATGGACTATGTTCCTGAGCTGGTGCGTGAGCATAGACACTAAATTGCCATCTTTTAAGCATTATGATTTTCTTTGTGCAATTGGTAGACTGGATACTAGTGTTTGTCCACTGCATCTAACAGTGTCTACTCTGCATAAAAAGTGGAGACTTTTGTCACTAAAATGTCATGTTGTGCAGCAATTAGTGTTTTTTGGATGTGCCAAGCACTCAGCCTAATATTGTTGGGTATGCTTCTTTTGTTGAAAGCGGTTTGTCTATTTCAACTTGTAGGATTTTGAAACTGCACCTGTCTTCGGGATATAGAATGGTGTAAAGTTTCAGTTAATATTGGGTTTGCTTGTGCCCATCCTTAGATACTGTCTTTAACATGTCAAAATCTAGTGATTTCAATTGTGACTGTCCATTTAATAACCAAAGTTGAGTTTATGAAATCTGTATTTTGCTTAAGTAATCTTCAATATTTCCTTTATTCAGTTTGATGAGCAGAAGGATCAAGTGGCCGTAGAACAGATATTGCGGGCTGTATTTCTAGATCCAGAGCGGCCCAATTCTGTAAGTATACTTATTTTTGTTATTCGAGGTTGTGGACATGCTTGCAATTGTCTTTAGAGAACAGAACATTTACTTAGTGATGAATCTTTTTGAAGTCACTGGAAAAGGTAAAGCGCCAAGTGGCCGAAGCTGATGCCGCGCTCGAGGCACGCAAGAAACCTCCAGAGGATACAGAACCTAAGATCATCGGGGAAGGACTAGTCATAGATGAGTGGGTGAGTATAGTAAACTCTGATTATCCGACGAAAACTCTTTCTAGTTTTTTTTTAGATCGTTTTCATTAATACCTTCTCCATATCCGATTACCTCTTACAGAAAGAACGGAGGGAACGATACCTCGCTCAACAACAGGGCTGAAGGGGACAGACGCGGTACGTATATGAAGTTTTGGATCCTTATTTCCCAGTTCTTCACAATGGTTTTGAAATTTGATTTTCTCATTCTACTGTTTATTTATCGTTCAGACACTTTCCAACCTTTTTCATGTAATGTGAAGGATAAAAAACTGTGTTTAAAGAATCGTGTAGGAAACAGAAAAAGAAACTCACCTTGTTGTAAAAATAGGAAAGGAACAGAATTGTAATGCAAATTATCTGTAGATAATGTGAATTTATTTTGTTGAGAATAATACTCTGGTCTCATACAATATGCACTTATTTGTGATGTATTAGGAGCTAAATTGATTTGCAATTTTATGTCTGGTTATTTTAGGAACTTAAAATTGGAAATAAAGTGGTCTTGATTCGAATGGATAAAAGGTTTAGGACATTGTAACTACATATTTAGAGCGATTAATTCTAATTTAGCATGCATAAGGACTCTTTCGGGGTCAAGGGATCTACAAAGTTGGCATCGATTCTCTCTCGAGCAATTGAAACCCTAAAACCATTTTGTGACTCAATTATCTTCAATTTAGATTTAACACTTTAAGATTTCTGAGGTTCTATAGTTAGAGTTATGAGTGTTATAGATCTGTTACTCAGACGATTTTGGCCTTTCTGAAAATGCCATATGCCATGATTTTAGGGTTTGATATGTTAAGTTGTAGGAATTTCAATTATCTTTTATTTGATATGAATGTGGCCTCAATCTAATCCCGGGCGCTCTAGATATGACTTGTGCAAGAATCTACTGCATTTCAGCCAATGTTCTTGAAAACGCTAACAGGCGGAGATGGTATTCTAGGGACTAAGCAGGAATTAGTTGGAGTTTAATCCAATTATAAATTGGATTCAAAGGATTAATAAAAAAAATTAATAGAGAATTAATCGTAGATTGTCGAGGATTTGTTTCAGTTCATGTTGTCTCTTAGAAACTGGACGCTTAGTCCTTTTGCAGGCTAATCATCTCCTTGAACTTTTTCACAAAGTTGTAGATCTTGAAGTCTTAATCGATATGTCTAAGAATCATCGAATGTTATTGAATAATTTGGAATGTTTTGCATATATTTTCTCGAAAACTCTTCAAAGCCATAAATATACTTGTGAAAGTGTTATTTTTAGAATGATAGTACGATGGTAAAGATGCAAAACTGTTAGGTCTACGTTTAAGTATAAAATCTCATGTCAAATGATTGCAAAGTTAAAAAATAGTTTATATACACATTTTACTCTATACATGATAAGTTAGTTTTTAGGTGCTTTAATGTGTATATTAACTTTTTTAGGTGTTCCTTCTAAATAAGACTCAAATCTTCTTAATAGTTGTATTAGAGCCTAGTTTGGTAACTCAGTCTCACATTGGATGATTATAAAGTTAAAAAAGAATTTATACACGCATTGGACTTAATACCTAATTAGCTAATCTTTTAAATCAATTGCAGTTTAAATGTGTTGAGCTTCCTTAAATATGTTTTTCATCGTTAATGATCGATTCTCCGTAACGCTTAACTTTGAAGCTTATTATTGTTTTTCAAAAACTTCTAGGCTCATCAAAATACTCATTATTATGGCTGTAATTGTTTATTATCGCATGGTACAACTTCATCACTGTTACAAGTACTGTTTGTTCACATAACTAAACAATTTTTTATCATAATTAAGATTAGAACGGTTGAGCATTTTATGATGATGTCGGAGGTTTGATCTCGCTGGGAGGGTGGGGGAAGAGATTATGGGTTGGTAAGGTTTGATGTAATTTTTCGCAGATCTCGTACAAATAAGAATAATTATATAAATAACTGTTCATGTGATTAGCATATAGTGTTGATATATCTGTTTCGACCTCACATATGTTAAGTGAGATCCTTACCAATTTACCTAACTTGTATTAATTTAGTGCCCTAACATATTTATCTAATAGAAGCATAAGCATCTTGGGCATGGTGTAAAATGGCAACTCATCTTGTGCCTAATGGTGCAACTGCTACTCATTTTTGAGGTTAATGATGGTGCAAATGACAACTTATCTGGAGACTGACAGGACAAAACACTATTCATCTCAAAGACAAAGTCATGGCCAACAATTCAAGTACTCGATTTTAAAATCTTATGGGAATGAGTTGATCAATAATGGTGGTGGGTTCATAGTACTAGCTAGTGGACATGTTAGGAAGACTTATCATGGCTCTTTTACTATCAAACTAGTAAATCCAAATCTGAAAAAAATTTTGGTAGATTTTGTGGTTCTTAAGGTATGCACATCATCTGTTAAAATTTTGAGCCATAGATAATTATAAGTAACCTTAAATCTTATAAATTTGATGACGCTTACATTACCAAAATAATTCGAGAAATGCTAGTGGGTTGAACTGAACCTTCCCATTGCATTTATAAATATCTATATATAATTGAAATCGTTTTGCTCCGAAGCTCTAGAGAAGAAAAGTCGTTGCTATTTCAGAAACAATTTTAGAACTTATTTTCCAAGACATGTAAAAATGAAGTTAGCGAAACTAACTTATTCTCACGGCCATAAATTAGTCCAGTGGTTTAGGACATCAATAAAAATTTGCTTCTTGAACTCAGGTCCAAGATTCAAATCTCAACGTAGTACCGGAGATATGCGGCTCGATCCTACCTCACAGCATTCAGACGCGATAAAAATATAAAATTCTTAGTTTAGATCTCAAATACCATTTGCAATATTCGTAATAACTAATTACCTTCAAATAATGATCTGTGAATATCTCTACGAAGGTAATTGGTAAAATGTAGAAACTATCTTTCTCTTAACTAGCGTTAGAATCTAGTCGAAGGTAGAGAGACTAACTCACAAACAACATATTCGTCATAATCTTTTGCTTACTTATCTAACTTAAATCGATCAACCCAACAAATGAGACTCTCTCTCTCTACCCTCCTTTTCTCTCTAACTTCTCTCTAGCCTCTCTTGGCCTAGGGTCGCCGGATGCGCGCCTCCGGTCTGGTGCTCCGGCGACCATCCTTTATCTATCATCGGTGATTTTTTCTCAGGTGTTGTCCAGAGAAGACCGTGCAAGGTTGGGAGGAGCCCGATTTTAGGTTTTCTAACTCAGATCTGGTTTGGGGATCAGATCTAGATCGGCATGCGTGGAGAGACGACGTCGGCGGCGAGCGACGACCAAGGAAAAGGTAGGGGAGTTGGAGACGAGGGGGGGGGGGTCGGAGGTGCTCGTGGGAGCCCGGGCCGAGCCGTCGTAACTTGTGGAAGCTGGAGTCGATTTGGCCTTTGTGAGCCAGAGGGTGCCATGTGTTGGTCGTTATTTGCTCGTCACGAGACCATCCGGAGCTGGGGGCGTGGGGTAGCGGGGATCTTGTTTTCGCTGATTTCTTTCCAGATCCAGATCCGAATTCTAACACTGTCAGTCTTGGCCTAGAGGTGAATGAATTTACTTTTACGAGTCTTTGTGTAGCACCCGGAGGGTGTAGAGTATTTTACTTAGTTGGTTTAGCGATTTGGAAATATTGTATTTGTTTCTGTTTCGCTTGTAAACAAAGTCTTATAATGCTCGTTTTGAGAGTGTGATATGCACCTCCTGGACGGTTTTTTAATAAACTCGTCTTGCTTGCTATTAAAAAAACATATACGTTATAATCATAAAACAGAACAATAATTATGGTCCCACAACAGTCCCGAGAGACAACGTACAATTTTATTGGAGCTACAATAATAATATTACAATGACACAAACAACACGCTTCAACTTCAACTCAACATATTGGTACTACAAAACAAGAGGATCTGATTTAACGATCGATGGTTCATTATTCACGAACCGGAAATAATCCGAACCAACTTCCCGAAATCACTCACCGCGCTCCCGGTCGGACCGGCAGCCTCGACCACCTTCGTTCTCAGTTCCCGAGCCCTCTCCCTCATCGACTCGTCCCCCAAAACCTCCCTCAGGTTCTCGACCAGACCGGTCCTCGTGATGGACCCACCGTCGACCCGCAACCCGACCCGCCAGTACTCCTGGACCATCCACCCGCACAGCCGGTGGTCCCCGAAGAAGGGCCGGCAGATCAGCGGGACCCCACGCGCCACGCTCTCGAACACCGAGTTGCACCCGCAGTGCGTGAGAAACACGCCCACCGCCTCGTGCCCCAGCACGTGCACCTGCGGGGCCCACGGGACGATCCTCCCGCGCGTCCTCCCCACGAACCCCTCCGGCAGGTGGGCCCTCGACGCCTCCTTCATCGACCACAGGTACGGCACGCCCGCCTCCTCCAGCGCCTCCGCCACCGCCCGCACCTCTCCCGCCGGCGGCGCCACCACCGTCCCGAAGCTGACGTACGCCACGGAGCCGGCCCTCTCGCCGTCG
>JAYMTP010001648.1:0-22964 GCA_036897365.1 Geranium brycei
ATCCCTAATGTAGAGTTATGAAATAAATGATAAACTCACATCACATTGTTTGTAATAAGGCCGAGATTTCGATTCCACTGAAAAAGTAGAGAGAATGAGTATATATAGCTTGATATCATTTTCAAAAAAAACTTTTATGGAAAATGACATATTTATTATCTTAATTAAATTTTGTTTACATTTATACTCTATAATTTTAATTTAATATCCTTAACTATTCCGTTATTTAAGATAATTTCCCACCGTTATGTTTGAGGTGAAAAGACGATTTTGTCCCTTTTCATTCTATTAAATTCTCAAATAATTGTATTTACTGACAATTTTAATTTTTGGGGAGTGTTGGCCTTTACCATTGTATCAAATCATACTCAAACTCAAATTTTCATTTATTTTAGCATCAATCAATCACCATGTTAAGTAGCTATTTTATTTTTCAAAGCCTTCACCCCAATATCCACCTTACCCTACAGTTCTCATTTGGTTATACACTTTTAATTGAAAATGTCACACATAAAATTAGTAAACAAAATTAAATTCATCTCGTTTCACTTATTTTTGTAATAATAGTCATATCAAATACGAAGCCTATTTTGACTAAGAGGCGGAAGAGAACAGTTGATGGATCAAACTTCGACACATGTTTTGTTTTTGAGAATGACGATGATGAGTGTTAGAGTCCCACATCTGAAAGATGTGAATTTATTCACCAGTTTATATAGTAATATGAGCCTCCACCTATCAACCTGAGCTTTTAGGTGGGTTGGACTTCTGATATGGTATCAGAGGTTGGTGCTATCTTGGACGTGCTCTCTATGCCATCGGACCTAAAAACCCATGGATTATGCGTCCGCTCTATATCTGCCCCCCGCTCGTCTGTTTCCACGTGCGCATTTCGAACCGGCTTGCACGTGAGTGGGGGTGTTAGAGTCCCACATATGAAAGATGTGAATCTATTCACCAGTTTATATAGCAATCTGGGCCTCCACCTATCAGCTTGAGCTTTTAGGTGGGTTGAGCTTCTGATAATGAGTGTGCGGAAAAATTGGTCAAAAAATAAACGGAACAAATTCAAAAAATTTGATTTGCTTCTGGCTGAAATGTGCTAGATTTGACTCTTTATTGGATCCTCAATGATGAGTTTCTTTCAATCTCCCAAGTTTTTTGTTTCAGTTGACCTCTAATTGATGTGTGTATTGATTTTAATTCAGGAAATATTTTGAATATATTTACCGATGTAATCAACTAAACATTAGTGACAGTAAAACTGACTTGGGCATGTTTGGATTTGGCTGATTTGTGATTCACGGGAATAATTAAGTTGATTTGTGATTTTGTTACTTCGATCGATTTTTGGTAAATGGTTTTGATTTCAAAAGCAAGGTGGTTCGCACAAAGGAGAGACAAAGAGAGAGAGAGTGGCAATGAGAAAAAAGGGTTGATGACATGAATTTGGAAACCTAAAAATCAAACAGAGTAATTTTCGTCTTTTCACAATCAATTAAAAACAATATAACAAAATAATTATCATAATCGAGCAAAGAGAAACGAAACAAAAAGAAAATAATTCACACAAAAATATTTTAGATGTTAGTATATTTAAGCGGGAAATGTGTAGAATTTCATATGTTCGTGATATTTTGTATAATTCTTATGCGATAGAACAGTTGTATAGAAGTCTTACAATATATAGGTTGCTGCTCATTCTCAATTCGTTAAATATTTGGTTCAGATTCTTTAAAATTGAGTTTGAACCAATTTCGAGCTCAAGATTGGGCTCGATTAATAAACGGGTCAAGCCAGAAATTGACCTTTTAAGGCCCGATAGGCTTGTTTGATATATAATATATTTTAAAAGTTTTTATAATATTTGTATGAAATTAGACTAGGCGAATTAAATTTAAGCGTTCTCGAGCGGACTCGTTTAATATTCAATTGATTATACATACTTTTATTTAATATTAATTTTGTATTAAAAATTAACCGAATTGAGTCCAGCTCAATCAATCTCGAATTTATTTATTTTATTGGAACGGAACTCGAGTTTAGTTACACTAACTCGTTTGAGCTTACGTGAATATTATTAAATCGAGGATTGATTTGACTCTTTTATATTCTAGTAGAAGTAATTGATTTTCAGTTTAATTTAGAAATTACATGATTTAGAAGATGTAATAAAATGTATTTATTTTGGGCCGACTGTGAATTCAATGGGCGAGACTTTTCATGATTGTGTCGTGTATAGAATTTTCCATAGTTCATAACTAAAATTTCTGGGCTATTCCATTTCCGTGTTGTCCCTTTCTCTCTCCCTCTCCTTCCTCTGAAAAATACCCCTCTCTCTCTCTCTCTCTAGAAAGTGTCTGTGATTTTTCTCAACCTTCCTCTTAGACTCTATTGCTCGTTGAAGTCAACATTTGCCCAAATCAAGCTCCAATTCGCTTTTACCCGTCGTCACTTTCCCCGGAAAATAACAAAAAATTCAATTCCGCTCCGATCCCTGAAACTCGAAGCTTCTTCTTCGTTCTCACGATCCCTCTCTCTCTCTGCGTTGATCGCGATGGCTGAGAGGATCTTAGTATCATAGTGCGAGGAAATCGAAAGAAATTGTTCTGGAAGGTGAATTGAGAGTCAAAATGGGGAAAAGGAAGAGGAGAGCTTCGATTTTTGGGGATTTGGTGGATTTCTACAACCATATACTGGAGGAGAGGCCTCTTCTTCCTTTTGTAATCCCTCTGATTCTCTTCTTCTGGACGATCGAGCGATGGTTCTTCTCTCTCTCCAATTGGGTTCCTCTCGTTTTGGCTGTTTGGGCAACTCTTCAGGTAGATTTCTACACTTTTTTTTTGCTTTTTTTTTTCAATTTCTGTATCTTCAGGAAGATGTTGTAGTTTTGCTGTGATTATGATTCAGGTTGAGAGTCATTTTGGTTCCGGATTGGCGTGTAGGAGATTTTCTGAGTTTTTGGGTTCGACTGTTGATTTCCCTTTGTATTTAGTTATCATGATTGTTGTTGTTTGTTTCTTTGTCTTCATTAATTTTGATGTTTGTTGGGTACTTTTGATGTGTGACTTTTGCAATGTGATTTTCATATTTTAAGCTAGTGTTTGGTTGTGCTAGCTTTCCTTTTTTTCAAGTAACTTTTGCAAGTTGAGTGTGGGACTATGCTTTACTCCTTCAATAATTGCTAAGACACTTGAAAGGGGCAGTTTTCACCATCTTTTTTGCATTCTCTAGTCAGTACCCATTTGCTTATTCTGAATTTTTGTTCTTCTTGCTTTGATGTGACGAAAAGAGTGTCTCTTACTATATTGGGTTGTCGGTTGTCCTTGTATCAATAGGTTTCTGAGATTGCCCTTTTCTTCAAAACATGCTTGCCACTTTGGAATAAAATGTTCCCTTGTGCAGTTGTGACGTTCTCATATATGTTCAACATTATTGTGCTTTCACGAGGTGATTGCTGTTTCGACCTAATAGTGAAATGCACTTTAATTCCGAAACTGTATTCTTTACACCTAACAAATGATCAGTATTTAAAATAAGATTTACTCTAAAATGTAATGGGCAGCTGAGAAAGACAGGTGAAAGGTACTTCATCTCACAATTCTCCCTGGTTTTCAAAGATAATGTTTGCCAAAATACACGCAAAGCACATGATAGAATTTTGCAAGTAGTAAGCCTTTAACTAGGAAGGCTAGTTTGCATGGCTTTTTGCAAACTTCAGATTATATTCATATGGCCCACATGAATTACAGCCAGTAGTATGGGACTATGGGGGCAGTGTTTGGACTGAATATAAATTATCATCCTAGCACCTCAATTTGGATTAGTACTTGTTTTTAGGATCAATGCCTGAACATTTGCGACTTTGAGGTAATTTTAACTCTGGATTTCTCTGCACTTTGCCTTGTATGTTTTTCCCTTGTCTACTATGCTACTATCCATGACCATAATAAATGCAATCAAAATTGCCTTTTATAGTGGCTTATTATGAGATTCTGAGACTGTGAGGTCTTAATTATATACTGTGGCTTGCTGACAACCAACTAGTTGAGTTGTTTCAGTGCTCCTCCATGTGGAGCAGCATATTATTTTCTCTCTATTCTACCAAATATAAATGTGTTAACTTGAAGCATCACTCTGGTGGCTGTAGTATGGAAGTTATCAACGTCAGATACTTGCAGAAGACTTGAATAGAGAATGGAAACAAATCATACTGAGAACAACAGTAAATTTTTCTTCCCATTTCTTCTTTAAATGCATTACAATTTGAGTATTACTATTACCAAACCGTTTTTCATTCATCTGTTACATAATCTGCAGCCGACAACACCACTGGAGCACTGTGAGTGGCTAAACAAGCTGTTTATGGAAGTTTGGCCAAGCTACTTTAACCCAAAGTTCTCAATAAGGTTCTCAAACACTGTCGAAGTGAGAACCCTCCGCTTACAGATATCCAGTTAACCTGTCTTAATAGATGTGGCTGATAAACACTGGTTTGCATGTCAATATGCTGTTTGCTAGCCCAATTTGCATTTTCTCAAACTTATAATTGATGAAGTGGTTTTACCATGTCCAGATTCTGGAATATGTATGCTTTTTTTATGTAAGATAGAACAGTGGATGCTTTTACCATGTAGATATATTTATAATCCATTTATCTCGATCCAGTGGTAAATGGATTTTCTTTCATAGTTTTGTTGCAATACCATATTTTGCTATTTGAAACAAAGGCGTTTCTAGATTTAAATAGAACGAAATCCCCACCATACCTTTCTATTGCATATTTTCTGCATGTATTAGACTTTAATTGTTTTCCTGATTGCAACCTTTACTATTGGTTTTGGTAACAAATAATAGGTTCTCCCCATTTTATTCCTTGGATCAAGAACATCTCTTCACCTCAAGTAATTTCATCGTGAAATGGAATCAAAGTATACCTTTACTTTTGCCTGAAAAGGGGATTGATACCTTTGCTATTTTATGTTAATGCTTCAGACACATTATTTTAACATTTTCTCAAGTTCTTGTCACTCTTGTTGATGGCTTCTGTGATTTGGCTGTTTGGTATACAGTACAGATGCATATACTTATTCTTTAACAACTTATCTGAGATTAGTTCAACTTCGTTTTTTTGCAGAAACGCTTAAAGAACCTAAAATCAAGGCTGATAGTAAGTGACACGATTTCCCTTTCCCCCTGTTAGTCTAGCAAATATGTATATTTAATTAATGATAACTATGCTGAACATATATTGAGTGACTTTGTCCTTCGTGTAGGAAAAAATTGAGTTACTGGAGTTCTCATTAGGTTCCTATCCACCTAGCTTGGGTCTGCATGGGACACGCTGGTCCACTTCAGGTGATCAGGTTTGATTTTAGAATCTAGAACTCCTTGGAGTTTCATCGAATTTCTTCCTTGCAATCCATTGTTACAACTTTTTTGTTTGTTTGTGCTTTGTGTTTGTTTTGATTCAGCATCAGTTGCTATTTTGTAATTTAATAGCGGCAATATAAGTTTATGCTTATCAAAATAATCTTAATAAATAATAACAATATAAATTCCTATGCTTGGTAGGCCAGAAACCTGCCCTGAGTGACACTATAAACGAACTCATTACTGTTGGTCTCACCATTTCTTTAGGAGTGGGTAGAAGAAGCAATAGCCCAACCAATTATAAATTTATTTAGGCTTTGCGGTACGGAAAAATATATTGTAAGGCTATTAGCTATCTTTTTCTACCACAATTTTACAAGGAAGTTAAGAAAAATAAGTACTTTTCTTGAAGATTAGACTGGAAGTCTATTTCTAGCTACAAGTAATGTTCTTGCCGTACAACTATATAAGGCTTACCAACTATTGGAATAACAAAAGAATTCCATGTAACTGAGAAGACTTTGAATGCTGAGGTTGATCATTAAGGACTGTATTTTATTCTGATTAAGGACTGTATTTTATTCTGGTAGACTTTGTTAATCTTGTGTTTTGATCCAAAATTGGGATGCGTAAATTAGTCTTTTCATGATGTTGGGTTAAAGTCCACTGATGAGTGATTGTGCACTAATAACTATTGGATGACTATGTTGTAACTTATTTTTCTCACAGGTCTAAGCCTCTAAGGCTTAAGGTTCACAATGGGCCTATCAACCCTTATTCTCTCTGGTGACCCACATTATTCTATAGACCCCTATTAAGGCATGACAAACTGTAGGCATGCTGTTTATCTGTTCTCTTTTCCCCTCTTTTTCCTGTTTGTATTTTCTTGTATGTTGGAGAATAGTTAATCAAAAAATGATATGGAAAATAGACAAAGCAAAAATATAAGATGGAACCACAAAATGCGCTAATCAGCTAGGTAGTATTAACTCACTCAAGCATTTGCTGTGACTAAGGAGCTGCATTACATAACATATCCTAACACACATACAAGAGTCCTTGTAGCAATCTGGAAGAATCTAGGATTTCGTAAACTGTTTCCATTAGATTTTGACTCAACCAGAAAAGGAGCAGATAGTAATTCACTAATTTATGTGTAAGCACTTGTACTGATTTTTTAAATTGCAATTAGAGTTAATAATGCCATGGCCACCTAGTATTCTTTAAGTTACTTTTATGGGTTATGGCTTTCTATTATGTTCTTCAAGCACTTAAATATAGATGCAGAAGATATTGATGAACATTTATGTAATTATTTTGACAGAAAATCATGCGATTGGGATTTGATTGGGACACCAATGACATGAGTATTTTGCTTCTGGCAAAGCTAGCCAAACCGTTAATTGGAACTGCTCGAATTGTTATAAACAGCCTACACATTAAGGGTGATGTAAGTGAAGTACTTGTTTATTCAGCCTTTGCCTGCGTTCTTTTGAAACAATAACATAATCCATATTTATGAAACTTGAAAGCAGAAAACTAAGAAATGAACTGTGATTCAGATTTTGTCTTGACATTATTTCTGGCATATCTTTTGGGCATAAGGACTTCTCCTTACCATGTGGTATGATATCATATAAATGTTAGTGTACATTGTACTATATGGGGAAACATTTGCTGCCACGTAATAGTATAATTATCTTTTCATAGATTTGTAGATTAGTCTTTGTTAGAAAAAAAGAGAGAATCTATTTGGTTTGGAATTTTAAACTTTCTATCTTTTAGCCAATCACAAAATTATTAATCAATTTCACTCAACATGAGACTGATTCCTGTGGTGACTGAATTTTAGTTTTCAATCTTTGGGTGTCACAGCTATTTAGCTATTTTTATTCATTTGTCACATTTCAGCTTCTATTGATGCCAGTTCTATACGGAAAAGCAATTTTGTACTCATTTGTATCAGCTCCCGAAGTAAGAATAGGAATTGCATTTGGAAGTGGTGGAAGCCAATCACTACCTGCTACTGAGTTGCCAGGTGTTTCCTCTTGGCTGGTATGTTTGTAAGGAATGTAATTTACTTATAAGACATTCAACACTATCTAAGATTGTATTATCATATGTTTAGGTTTAATAACTCTTTAAATTTCTATATAATGCTTTATAGATGGTTTAAATAGTTGTATTGGTGAGGATGCAATATTACGATGTTAGGACACATTGTATATAAAACGATATATTAAATTAGTGCAATTTGATAGTAGAGGACTTTTGTAGAAGGTATTACAATAGTTCACTAATATTCAAATAGAAAATACTAATAGGCATAGCCTAAGGCTTAAATTATGGAACAATTAAGATATTCTAATTAGGGCATAATCATGGAATCCCTTACATGATTGGATTCCAATATATGAAACAGGAAATAATGATATAGTTGATGTACGATTTCCACTTGTTGCAGAGGAACTTTAGGCTCTGCGAAGTAGTTTAAATGGTGACTTACGACAAGCCATGTCTGGTGATCCATGGGTTGTACAGTATTCTATTTTCATTTAATTACTGTAGCATTGTAGTATTTTCTTATGACATGCCAGTAATTAAAAAAATATGCTTCATCCAAAATTTATAAATACCATTTTCTCTATTTCTCTATTAGAAAAAGCTTAGCATCCAATACTCAAGTTTCAATAATAATTAGTATCTCTCTCATGCAGGTAAAACTTTTCATTGACACCTTGGTCAGAACTATGGTTGAACCTCGACGCCGTTGTTTTTCTTTGCCTGCGGTTGACTTGCGGAAAAAAGCTGTAGGTTGTAGTATATATGTGACTGTCGTTTCGGGTAGTAAACTTTCTAGAAATAGTTTGAGAGTAAGCCCATCCAGAAGGCAACAACAAAACAGTTCTTCTAGTGATAC
Organism: Geranium brycei; assembly: GCA_036897365.1. Classification (NCBI taxonomy): domain Eukaryota; kingdom Viridiplantae; phylum Streptophyta; class Magnoliopsida; order Geraniales; family Geraniaceae; genus Geranium; species Geranium brycei. The sequence continues at coordinate 8,294 of JAYMTP010001648.1, forward strand.
TTTAGAAGAACATCTTGTTGAAAGAGATCTGCGGACTTTTGTGGAGGTTGAAGTTGAAGAGTTGACCAGGAGAACACATATAAGATCAGGGTCATGCCCTAAATGGAACTCAACTTTTAATATGGTTCTTCATGAAGATACAGGAGTTCTTCGATTCCATCTCTTTGAAGCTACCCCGAATAGTGTGAAGTATGACTATCTAACAAGCTGTGAAATTAAGGTACTGTTTGCTGTGTCAGAAATACCTTAAATCCAGTAATTTGGTGTGATAAAATATGATTCCTAGAAAGTGCATCATAACATGCTGCCACATCAAGTGGCTTATTTTTTTATAATGTGGTGTTTTGCACTATAACATGATGATATGTAAACATTAGTTTTATTTTGGAGAAAGGCCTGTTTGGTCTTCTAATTCTTAATTGTGCCTGTGTTCTGCATCTTTTCATTTTTATTTTCTTGTAGATGATTTGCAACCTCAATAAAATAACATTTGAAATTTAGTCTTAAAACACCCCGTTCACTTTTAAAAATATATATTCCAGCATATTTATATCATCCTTATTTCCTAGCCAGGTGAAATATGCTGCAGATGATTCCACAACATATTGGGCAATAGGGCCTAACTCAAGTGTAATAGCCAAGCATGCCCAATTTTGTGGAAAAGAAGTTGATATGGTTGTTCCGTTTGAGGGGGTTACTTCAGGGGAGGTACCGATTTTTATTTGAATTTTCCTACCTTGTATGCATTCAATTCAATTCACTTTTTTTCCAATTTCTGCACTTCTATTTTAGAATAAGGAATTATTTTTGGTTAGTTTTACTATACCTAGTTTGGCTAAATTGAAAATTGCCTGCAACAAGTACTGATTTCCAATGTACTACCCATTCCTGGGGAAGTAGAATAATCAGTAAGGGCAACACATTCCATCTAAAGACTACCCAGAGAACCAGATAAGTTGGTCTTCACATGCAACATGCGGAAGTTAATGACTTCGCGAGGAATGATGAGAGAATTCAATTAGGAGAAAGTAAAAGTGGTAAGGCTTAGATTAACATGGAAAACATGATTTGATGGAGGAGATAGCGCAGATAAGACAAGCTGAGGGGGAGAATATGAGTATAAATCTTTTTCTCTTTTTTTGCTTGGCAATGTTATGTACCAAGGTTTAGGTTCAGGACCTTGATATGTAGAAGCAAGGGAGCACCAAACTTTTGATGTATCAAGTATTGGGCTCAAGACCTCCCTTATGAAGGGAGGTCAAATTTTGCCACTCGATTCTCACCTCAAGAGAAGCCATACAGAAGTTGGGAAAGAAAGAGAGAATAAATATGAGATAATAGCTTGGAACCGCAGCGGGACTTGAACCCATGTCCACAGGACCCTAGTTCAAGTGCTTGACCAGTAGGCCAAATAAGCTTTGGTCGAGTAGAATGCTTGAGGCGTTCTGCTAAATGATTTGTGTACTCCAACCACATTACTGTTTTGGTTGCTGTATGGACCAAGTTGTTCCTGTCATTCCATATAAATACCATCACATTGGTGAAGCATTCATTAGTCTAGTTTTGCAGTGCACTATCCACTCCCATATAACAACTGAACCTAAAAGTTGCATGTTTTGTCATTTTGATGAGAGCTTCGATTTCTTGTTAGCTCTTATACGAAAAGCTAGATCCTTAGCCAGCAGTTCTCTGAACGAACCAGTTGAACTTGTAAATTAATGTTCTTCTCATTCTGCATTTGATAGTGTAGTTGGCTCTTGGTACTGTAGCAGTTCTCTGTTCCAAAGTGGAATCTCTGTATACTCCGATGACAAGACCTTTATTGTTTCCTCTACCTTAAAGCATAAAGGGGCTTTCTGAAATAGCATATTAGAGAAGTTTCAACTAACATTCTTGTTCGGAAGAACTGTGTATTTCATATTGTTCAGTATAGGCAAGGGAGTACCTCAAATTGTTAATCACTGCATTCTAGTTACTTTGGCTTGTCATCTTCTTTCCCCTAATTTTAAATCATCTTTGCAGTTGGCAGTGAGGCTTGTTTTGAAGGAATGGCAGTTCTCTGATGGTTCACATAGCTCACACTCTAGTCAGCTTACCACTCGCCAATCGCTCTATGGGTCATCAAACTTTGGGGCAAGAACTGGAAGGAAAATCATTGTAAGCATTGTTGAGGGGAAGGATTTAATGGTAAAAGACAAATGCACCTCCTATATTAAATTGCAGTATGGAAAGGTAATCTCTTCTTTTTTTTCACATTCTTACTTGATTAGTGATAAGCAAGCAGCAACTTTTTTTTTCCTTCGTGTAACATTCCCTTATAATCTATGGGATTGTGATCAACCCTAATGCTGTCAATCTTTTGTTCAGACTCTCCAAAAAACAAGGACAGCACATGCATCTACTCCTACTTGGAGCCAGAAGTTTGAATTTGAGGAGATTGGAGATGGTGAGTACCTCAAGATAAAATGCTACGCCGAAGAAACCTTTGGGGATGAAAACATTGGCAGTGCACGAGTAAATTTGGAAGGACTGGTAGAAGGATCGGTGCGGGATGTTTGGATCCCACTTGAGAAAGTCAACTCGGGAGAATTAAGGCTTCAAATAGAAGCAGTAAGAGTAGATGACTCTGAAGGATCAAGGGTATGATTTTATCATGTTAACTGCTCTTGTCCAGTTATCAAGAATTGTTAACCCTTGTATGTTATGCAATTGATAATACAGTCTACTCAAATTATACTTCTTTTTTACGATCAGGGTTCAAGCAAAGGTTCGGGCAATGGCTTGGTTGAACTTGCTATCATTGAAGCCAAAGACCTTGTAGCTGCTGATATAAGAGGGACAAGTGACCCTTATGTAAGGGTACAATATGGGAACTCGAAAAGAAGAACAAAGGTAATACACACTAGATGCAAAGTTTCAATGGCACACGAATACGTGATCATTATACACATATACATGCATTATAATGTATGTGTCATCTCCGGCCTTGCAGATTATGTATAAAACTCTGACTCCTCGATGGGATCAGACCTTTGAGTTTCCGGATAATGGCAGTCCTTTGCTTTTGCATGTGAAAGACCACAATGCCTTGCTTCCGACATCCAGTATAGGCGACTGTGTTGTAGAATATCAGAGGTTGCCTCCAAATCAGATGTTCGACAAGTGGATACCTCTTCAAGGCGTGAAAAGGGGAGAGATCCATATTCAAGTTATGAGAAAAATTCCAGAACTACAGAAGAGGCCCAGTTTGGATTCTGAACCGTCCTTGAGTAGAGCCCACGAAACTTCGAGCCAGGTCAGAACATGCCATGTTTCACACACACTCTATTTAACACTTTCCAATGGAAGCTTTTCTGATAACAAGCTCATTTCAGTTCCAATTTTATCTTTCAGAATTCAAAAAAAAAAAAGTTAATACCTCCCATTTTTATTGAGAACTTTCAATCAGTTTGGCTCCAAATGTATCAATTAATCTCTTATGCTGTTTATATATGTTCTTAGTCTGCAGAAGTATGAGTAAATTGGATTGATAGTGAATTCCTCTATCAACATTACGCCTATTTTTTCCTAACATGCTTTTGAATCGAACTGTGGCTGGTCAGATGAAGAAAATGATGTTGAAAACTCAATCGCTGATCGCGGAAGGCGACCTCGACGGGCTCGCAACAGCTCTGTGCGAGATGGAAAGCATCGGAGATATGCAGGAAGATTACATGGTGCAGCTTGAAACCGAGCAAACGCTTCTGCTGGACAAAATAAAAGAGCTAGGTGAGGAAATGTTCAACTCATCACCTTCCCAGAACAGAAAATCTTCAGAGAACTGAGTTTTTCTTCAGTATTTGGTTTTGAAACCGCTATAGATTGATGCTGTATATGGATATACTTACCAGAAAGGCCCTAGATCTCAGCCTTACTTGATACAGTGAAATTTCAATTTGTATATGGAATAGGGATGTGCCAAACTTGTTCCACTTCATGCCAAAGCTGGAGATGCCTTGTGGCGCAAGGTACGAGTAATCTGCTTCTCTTTGCTGCTGGTAGTTACTTCTGAGCTGCAATGCCTTGAGAAGCAGTGAATTTATTGAATGGTTGGAGCCCATCAAGTTATTGGAAGATCACATCAGTGTTGTAGAAATCGGCTGGCTCGACTAGCCATCGATTTCTACAATATCGATCCGATTATGTCAAATCGGTGATTAGTCTGGTTAAGTCGGTTGAGTCAACCGATTTTGTTTTTTTGAAATAAATAACTAGTTTACATATTTACTTTAAAATATAAGCTTCGCTGAGTATCCCTTGAAACAATACTACAATTATCATAAACTACTCTCAAATCATGCATTGATCATATTCCTTACAATATAAGTGTGATTAAACTATCTTGCTCCAAGAAACGAGAATATGCATTTGGATATGGTACATCAAATTAATGGTACGTCAAGATATTGAACAGCTATCTAAAGACACTAACAAGATACACAATAATAATGAAATGTTCACTTACCCAAATCATGCCCAATCCTTCAATAAAAATATAAATTATTTAAAACTAAATGAAACTAAATGAGCCGGTTTGAGCCGGTTTTGTATTGATTTGTGCTGATTTTTGACCAATTTAAGACGGTTTTGTCCAAACTAATTAATTTTTTTAAAAGTTGAAAATAATATAACTTGTAACATAATATGTATTTTTAATACATGTATAAATTAATTTATATAAAAAAAATAAAAATACAAAATTGGAAATCCAGCATGACTCCTCCATCATGTCTGTCATCATAGCGTCGTGCAACACCTACAACCTAATATAACACAAAAAAAAGTTTACATATTTATATTTTAAATACTGAATTTTTCAATTTTTTTTTATAATATAATTCATATTTTCATTGTATATGGATATATATTTATTTTTATGTATATTGAGTTCTTTGTTATTAGATATATTTTATTTTAAAAAATGATCGTGTCTTCAAGTCATGCAGCTTCCAATTGGTTCTCTACTCCCAAAACTAACCAGGCCCAAGTTCTGGGCCCATTTGGTTGGTAGCACACAAACAAGTGGGTTCGAGACACGTGGCAAAATTCCCAAAATTAATGTGATGTGGAGAGAGTTATGCTCCTAATTTGAAGGGTTGTGTACAAAACCAACGGTACACACTAAAATCAAACCAACAAATCCAAATTTCCGAAAAAAAGTTCAACAAAATCTGAAGAACAAAATTTTCTCTCTATTATCAAATGCAACGCGCGGAGCTATATGTTCTCTGAGTTGGGTCCTGCTCTGCTGATTTTTTTTCTGTAACGCCCACAAGAATGGAAGGTATCAATTTCATGGTGTTCTGGTTCTTAAGCTTTGTTTTGCTCGAGCTAGCTTGCGTTTTCGAATGAATTGTTAATGTTGCTTGTGTTCTTTGATGCTGATGATCAGCACTTTCTGGGTTTTCTGGGTATAGTTTCAGATCACATTAATCAGATGGAGTTTGGAATTTCAAGTTTTAGAGTTTTGAACCCACATTTCAAATAGTTTGGGTGAAATAGTTATGGGTTTTGTTCTCTTTTCACGATTATGGACTTGGGTTTTGTTTAAATCCACAGATTCTGGAATTTGGGTTTGCTTTTTTTGAGTCAAATTCTTAGGTTTTGATGGGTTTTATCTGATTGAAGGTTTTAACACAACTAAGATTTGATTTCGTCGTATATGATATGTTATTGCTTGCATCTGTATTAGAAGTTGAGGTTTAATCTATTTGCTTTGTGTTGTGTTCCTTTGCAGTTTCTGTAGGGAGAGCTGAAATTTGATTGCAACATTTGAAGGACTTTTGTTTTGAATAGTTTCGGGCGTGTTCTACCGCCCAGGTATGTGGACTTTTCAGATGTTGACGGGTGGATGGATTTGTTGCATGCATTGTTCAATATTCTATTGATTTGTATGCGAGTAATGGAGTGGTAGAACAATCAATTTTAGGCCTATGTCTTTTTGCTGATTTGAATACTCCAACAACATTAGGTGAGCTAGTTACTACCAACTTTTGGGTTATAGTCTTGAATCGTTGAAGTGATAGGACTCGTTCAACGGAACTGAGTTTAGAACCACTATTGACAATCATAATTCTAAATGTCTCTGCGAAGCACTTAGATTTCCAGACTGCACTTGGTTATCCAATCGATTTAAATTCCAAGCAATATCTTGTTAGTTAAGATCAGCAGCTAGTTAAGTGATTTGAAATACTGTCAAGTTATTTTTTTTGGCTCTACATCAAACTTCATTGATCCTTGAAAATGGTTGCCGGTCTTTGTTATCGGTAAAAAGAAGTGTAGAGTTGCCAATAATTTTTAGTATCACACATACATTGCTGCTAAGCTTGTATTTTCACTTTTCAGGACTTTGTCGTCAAAATTTTGCATTTCCCGTGTTATAGTTATTTAGCTCTGAAGCTAGATGCCCTCCAAAGTGATTTACCATGAGTCGCACATCGGACCACCGCAAAAAAGAGCACGGAGGACTCAGAAACTCCAGTGCTACATTTAACGGGCATGAAGTAGTGGTCAATAATAATGGCCAGTCAGAAGGTGAATAAGTCACTTTATATTGAGGTGTTTTTCGTTACTTGTTGGTATCAAGCATTGCTGATCGGGTTGAGACCTTTTTCTTTTACCAGCCAAGAAGCGAGAAATTGTGGTGGATTGGTTAAACAGTATGTTTACCAGTTTAAGTCTACCAAAGAAAGCTTCGGATGAGGAGTTACGAGCATACTTGATAAATAATCCCGTTTTACATCATATTTTGAATAGAATGTCTCCCGGCTCTACCAATGAGGTTGTTAGACTGGTTTATATCAACTCTCGCATTGATTTGGCAGTTAGAAGTTTAGTTTGGTGTTTTATTGTTTTTTTTCTCTACGTTTTAGGTAAGCGATCCGGGTTCTTCGTCAGTGTCACACTCAGAAAATGTTAAAAGATTTCTTGCAGCTATGGATGTATTGGGGTTGCCTAAGTTCAAAATGTATGATTTGGAGAAGGTATCAATTGTTTGTATATCAGTTACTTTCATACACATGTAAATCAATCAGTTATAATATTATGCTAGCATCAAAATCTTACTGCCAATGATCTCAATCACGTGCATACATGTAATTGCCGGCTTCAATCTATACAAGTATGCTTCACTTAAATGCACGCCTCCTGCCAAATATTTGGGTCTATATTTGCTTTGTGTGTTCATTGTTTTGAGCCTAAATGTTTCAGGGATCTATGGTTCCTGTCATCAAATGCCTTTTAACACTAAGGGCACAATTTGCGTCATCAAATGGAAAAGATACATTTTCTGAAAGCCCCCGTAATGCATCTTCCCGTGAGTTTATTTATCCGTCATTTAAAGAAGAAAGGCTTAAAGTTTTGGACCCAAAGCTCCGGAATACTTTTCGTGGTTCACTTCTGTCAGGTATTGCGATCACACACATAACAAGTATTTGTATATTCTTTTAGACTTTTGGATGTTCTTTTGTTACTCAAATAAGTTGGAGTTCATGTTTCAAACAGGACCGAGGTTCCACGACGTTTTTCAACTGAAACAAGGATGCTATGCTGATATTCCTGCTGCAAGGATCTCAGAGATGATGAAATCGACAAGCATAGATGTAAATTCCCTCTTTCTCACCATTTAGCCACCTTTTCAATTTACATTATATTGTCTTCGTAATGTGACACTCTTTAATTCATTCTAGGTTCTCTTGTTGTGTGCAGAATGCCCCGACGCAGTCGCTTTTGAGCGTTGTCAACGGAATTCTAGATGAAAGCATTGAAAAGAAGAACGGTGAAATACCTCATGTATGGCAATGGAACGGTACATAGGTGTAAAATAAAAGTATAGTAACACAAGCAAATACATAAGCATTTACCATCCCGTGATATTTATTCTCTGACATTATCTTGTTCCTCAGCGAGTGGCGTGTCTACTGAGAAAAGTTGTTCAGGAGATTGAGCGGCGTATATCAACACAAGCTCAACACCTAAAAACTGTAACGTTCGTGCACTCTGAACTTTATATTTTATGTTCTTTCTTAGACGATTGTTATCAATACTCTATGACACTGCATTTTCAGCAAAACAACCTCTTTAAGGCTCGGGAAGAGAAATACCAATCTAGAATCAGAGTCCTTGAAGCTCTTGCAATGGGAACTGGCGAAGAAACTCAGGTAAAGTAAAAATAATAGGGAAAATGGCAAAAACGTGTTGTATACTATCACACTTTTGCCAGATGGTGCTGTGTACTTTGTTAATGACAAAAAATTGTTCTAAACTTTGATTTTGTGTGCACAATGTATGTATTTGTACAAAAATGATGTAATTGCCCTTACATTTAATGTATTTTAAAAAAAATTTAAAAGTTTTTATGAAAATATCTTTCAACTAAAATTTGTATAATCGAATTTTGTAATTTAAGTTTTATTTAATTTAAATTGAAGTTAAAAATTAATTTATAAAAATCTTAATTCTTAATTTCAAAGGTAATTTTGTTATTTTTGTACAATATACACATTTTGCACAAAAAAACTTTTTGGCCATTAACAAAGTACACAACACCCTCTTGCAAAAGCGTGATACATTGCAGGCACCTTTTTGCCATTTTCCTAAAATAATAATATCAGTTTTAAAGTGAGGATGCAATTTTTCTATATCAATATGTGTCTTTCTGTTTTTCTCTCTTTAATTAATATGAATAATTTGTTATAGATTGTCATGAACCAGCTTACATAATGTTCAATAACAAGATAACCGAACTTATTATCTGCATATAACATTAAAAACAATGACAACTGATTTCTGAACTATCTTTCCTGATAGCGGGCTGAGAAGACGACAATGGAAGAGAAAAGTAGAGCAGAAGACGAGGATGTGGATATTAGATGGATGAAAGAGAAGGATCGGTATGATCTTGAGATATCATCATTGAAGCAACAATTGGAAATGGCCAAAAAGACTTACGAGCTGCAATGTTCAAAAATGGAAAGCGAAGTTAAGGATCAGTACAATCTTGAAATTTCCTCACTGAAGCAACAGCTGGAAATTGCGGGAAAGACCTTAGAGCTGCAGAGATTGCAAATGGAAGCGCAGGTCAGGGATCAGTACAGCCTAGAAATTTCGTCGCTGCAGCAAGAACTGGAAATATCAAAGAAGGCCTATGAAATGAAACGTCTGCAAATGGAAGCGCAGGCTAGGAATGAATATGATCTCGAAGTTTCTTCGCTGAAGAGGGAAGCGGAAGTTGCAAAAAACAAGTATGAGATAAAATGCTCCCAAATAGAAACACAAATGAAGGGTCATAAAGATCTTGAAATTTCACCACTGAAGAAAGAGTTGGAAGAGGCCAAAAACAATGCTGAGGTGAAAATTTCCCAAATGGATACACAAACGTACGATCATAACGATCTTCAAGTTTCATCGCTGATGCAGGAATCGGAAGTTAAGAGAAACGACAATGTGTTGAAATATTCCCAAATGGAGACACGAGGAATGGATCATAAAGATCTTGAAATTTCATCGCTGAAGCAAGAGTTGGAAGTAGCAAAAAAGAGGTATGACACGAAATGTTTGGAGATAGAAACACAAGCTAAGGATCAACACAGTCGAGAAATTTCATCACTGAAGAGAGAGTTGGAAGAAGCAAAAAAGAACTACAAAATGAAATGTTTGGAATTCGAAACACAAGGTAAGGGTCAATACGGTCATGAAATTTCATTGATGAAGCAAGAGTTGGTAGTAGAGAAGCACAATGATGAGATAAGACGTTTGGAAATGGAAAAACAAGTAATGGATGGTGACGATCCTGACATTTCATCACTGAAGCTAGAGATGGAAGGAGCAAAAAAGAAGTATGAAATGAAATGCTTGGAGATGGAAAAACAAGGTACGGGTCAACACAGTCTCGAAATTTCATCATTGAAGCAAGAATTGGAAGAAGCGAAAAAGAAGTACGAAATGAAATGTTTCGAAACTGAAGCACAATCCAAGGATCAATACGGTCCCCAAATATCATCGTTGAAGCAGGAGTTGGAAGAAGTGAAAAAGAAGTATGAAATGAAATGTTTGGAAACAGAAGCGCAAGCTAAGGATCGATATGGTCTAGAAATTTCATCACTAAAGCAAGAGCTGGAAGAAGCGAAAAAGAATTATGAAATGAAATGTTCGGAATTGGAAACATTAGTTGGGGATCGATATGGTGTTGAAATTTCATCACTAAAGCAAGATTTGGAAAAGGCAAAAAAGAAATATGAAATGAAATATTTGGAAATAGAAACGCAGGCTAAGGATCAATACAATCTTGAAATTTCATCATTGAAGCAAGAATTGGAAGCAGCAAAAAGGAAGTATGAATTGAAATGTTCGGAAATAGAATCACAGGCTAAGGATCAATACAATCTCGAGATTTCATCCTTAAAGCAAGAGTTGAAAGCAGCAAAAAGCAATTACGAAATGAAATGTTTGGAAATAGAAAAACAAACCAAGGATCAATACAATCTCGAAATTTCATTGTTGAAGCAAGAATTGGAAACTGCCAAAAAAAACTATGAGATGCAATGTTCCCAAGTGAAAACACAAGCTATGGGTGCTGAAGCAGAGCTTGAGAGGAAAGTTGAGGAACTTCAGCGCAGCTTACAAGATTCAAGGAATGAAGTTGGAGACCATAAAAATAAAGTTAGTGAGCTTGAACGCGACTTGGAAGATTCAATTGATAAAGTCAGAGACCATGAGCAGAAAGTTGGCGAACTTGAACGTAATCTAGAAGATTCAAGGAATGAAGTCAAGGATCACAAGGAGAAAGTTATCAAACTCGAGAGTAACTTAAAAGATTCAAAGAATAAAGTCAGGGAGCAAGATGAGAAAATGAGCAAACTTGAGCGCAACTTAGAAGATGCAAGAAATAGGGCGAGAGAGATGGAAGCAGATGCTGCTGCAATATTATATGCATCGAAAACAAAAGAGCGTATCTATCAAGGCTTTATGGATTCCCAATATGGAGCACTTAAGGTAAAATCCAAGTAATAAATGGTGACACTTCTATGTAGTGGTATCACCACACATTTTACTAAAGCTTTGAAATTATTTAGGAATTGAGATCTTTTGGAGGGGCCATCAAGCAAGAAGTTTTGAGATCACGAAGTAGCTACTCGGAGGAACTCAATCGCGTAGGTTAGGTTTATTAAAAATCTTAATCATTTCCAGTTCATTTTTCCCATGGTAAATCTCAAATGTTAATTTTTATTTTCAGGCCCAAAGCTTAAAGCATTGGCACGTGCAGCTGATGATTATCATTTGATTCTTGCTGAAAACCGAAAATTATTCAATGAAGTTCAAGATTTGAAAGGTTCCACATCTTAATTTAACATTACGTGAATGTACATGATGCCGATTTAAGATGGATTAAACTTTATTGTACAGGAAATATTAGAGTGTTTTGTCGAGTAAGACCGTTTCTACCCAAACAGACTGGAAGACAAACAATTATAGAACATTGTGGTGACGACGGAGAGTTGGTTATCGTAAATCCCTCTAAGCAAGCGAAGGATGGCGTGCGGAGCTTCAAGTTTAACAAGGTCTTTGGTCCAGCTTCCTCTCAAGGTGTTCATTATATTTTAGTAACACTGCTTGATTGTCTCATGCATGATCCTTTCACTATTTTTTCTACAATAGAAACCTTTTATTCTTCTTGAGTGTGGTGCTAAATTGTCTAGTCTTTTTCCAATGCTGGCAGCCGAAGTATATTCTGAGACTCAACCGTTTGTACGATCTGTGCTTGATGGATTTAATGCATGCATATTTGCTTATGGTCAAACAGGGTCAGGGAAAACTCACACAATGGTATGGACTCTCTATATACCTCAATCTTCATGGTGTAATTTCATTAAATCAGAAACAAAGGCGGTGAAATTTAATATCTGTATTGCAGAGTGGTCCCAAGGGAGCAACTAAGGAAGAATGGGGGATCAACTTCCGAGCACTTGATGACCTATTCACTATATCTCAAAATCGAAGAAATTCCATCACGTATGAAATTGGGGTTCAAATGGTTGAAATTTACAATGAACAAGTGCGCGACTTGCTATCAGCTGATGGTTCTCAAAAGAAATATCCTTATTCGACTTATGCTTAGCCTTTTATGCATTCCTTTTAGTGGTGCTCAATTGTTTTCGTATTACATTCCTTGTTTCCCTTGATTTGCACACAATCGGGATAGTAACAAACTCTCAATCCAGTGGGCTAGCTGTCCCGGACGCTACCCTAAAAAATGTCAACTCAACCTCAGATGTCATCGTGTTAATGGACACTGGGCTGAAGAACAGAACTGTCAGTGCCACTGCCATGAATGAAAGAAGTAGTCGCTCTCACAGGTTTTTTCTATTAGCTGTTTTTTACAACTTCTTTAACCAGAATATATATTGTTGTGGTGTGCCAAGATTTTCATTATAGATATGCATACACAGCATAATTACCATTCATGTCAACGGAACGGATGTGAAGACTGGTGCTGTATTGCGTGGTAGCCTTCATTTAGTAGATCTTGCAGGAAGCGAAAGAGTTGATCGCTCTGAAGTGACTGGAGATAGACTTAAGGAAGCTCAGCATATAAACAAATCACTAGCAGCGCTCGGAGATGTCATTTTCGCTCTTTCACAAAAGAGTAATCATGTTCCATATAGAAACAGCAAGCTTACTCAACTTCTTCAAACCTCATTGGGTAAATTCTTTAGATATTTTCTATAAATTATAGGGTAAATTGCAAAAGCTTGCCATGAACTTACATTTTTTTGCAAAAAGTGGATGTGAACTTACAATTTTTTTTTGCAAATTGTCTACATTTGTTCAAAAATGACGAAAATGCCCTCGAAATCAATTTTTTAAAAATTAAAATTAAAAAATATATTTTTAAACTCGAGTTCGCTGGTTTTCTATTCCCTCGCATGACATTGATGTCCTTCCATGAGACTTCAGATCTAGATGAGCAGTAAAGAGAAAAACCGGCGAGCACGAGTTGAAAAATATTATCTTTTATTTTGATTTTTCAATTTTTTGACAAATGTACACATTTTGCAAACAAATGGTAAGTTCACAACCACTTTTTGCAAAATTTGAAAAGTTTATGGCAACCTTTTGCAATTTTCCCTAAATTATAGCAAGCTTTAAATTGACACAGATTTAGTTGTAGAAAATGGATGATATAAAATACGTTTTCTGGTTTGTATGGCACAGGCGGGCAAGCAAAGACGCTAATGTTTGTGCAAGTCAATCCTGATTCTATCTCGTACATTGAAACTTTAAGCACGCTGAAGTTTGCAGAGAGGGTCTCTGGGGTAGAGCTCGGCGCTGCAAGGAGTAGTAAAGATGCAAAGGGGGATCCCAAAGAACTGATAGATCAGGTGCCGGTTCGTTTCCTTCTCTCTTTTTTCAAACCTCGCTCCTTTTATCTTTCAGACTTTTTGGATGTGTTATGGCAACAAATTAAATTTACAAACCTCCCACTTACATATTTTTAGGTGGCATCCCTCAAAGATACAATTTCGAAAAAGGATGAAGAGATTGAGCAGCTGCAGGTACTCAAAGACCTCAAAAATGGGTACCCCAGTGCCAATGTGGAGAAGCGCGTGACAAGGTGATATTGATAGACGATAGGGCAGCTTTTGATCATCCTACCCGCATCCTGAAGTTGATGTCGGTTTCTACTTGTGTTGCTTATGGGGTTCTTGTATTCATTCGGTTTTGCAACAGAGCTTCAGATTTCTTGGACAGCAAGTGAGTAGTTTGATCTCATAACAGTTTTTAAATGTTTCTCTGATGAAAAATAATATCTATTTGAAGAAGTTCTCCAGATTTTGGCATAAGTTTTTTAGATCAATTGCTTGATAACCTGAGTGTATTTTATGCAGACATAATAAAGCATTTGAAGGTTCTCAATCCCTCTTACTGCAACCAAAGTCACTGTCCATTGAGCTTGTCTTTTGTTTCCACATTACTTGCTACACAAGTTATTGGATTTTCCAGAAATCACACACCATTAAATTTGCAGGCAATTTTTGCAGTATTTTGTTTTCCACTGGCTGTAAATTTTCTGTAATTATATAATTTTCTGAATTTCTTGGCCGAAAATTTGTAACAATGTGTTTCAATTCTTACAATTCTGGTGTACAACCCATTACAAATTGCACCTCATTGTCACATAATTCGTAGATATGAAATAGTGATAGATATAACATAGAGGGTTGTGTATTTCCCAATTTCACCTTGATTCTAGTGCCTTATATTCGTGTTCTTTAAACTCGTCTCGATTCTTGAAAATGTATGACCATCATGTCAAGATAAAGTATCCGTTGGATTAGCTATTTAGCATCATATTCTCATCTCAATCAAAACACCTTTTGCAAAATTACAACAATTTTTTTAAATGACATTATGAATATAGTGATATGGACTAAGAAAAAACCCTCAAAATCGATGGGTCAATAAATTCGATAGAGGTGGTCAAATTTTACCCGGAAATCACACCGGTGACCATGGGCCTGACTTGTTGATCATATGGTCAGGTCACAAGTTAGTTTTAGTGTAACCGGAAGGATTATAAACGAATATAGGATTTAAAATTTTAAAATCATCCGTTAACTAGTAAAACCAAATC
>JAYMTP010001649.1:0-22963 GCA_036897365.1 Geranium brycei
TTTTATTTATAATTAATGTTTCGTTCCCTTAATTGCGAATAGATTGATTGAGTTTACTAATGTACTTGGGAGAGGAGGTTGTAAATGGAATTGATTACTGAAAGTCGGGTTAAAATCCTCACTAGGGATAGGTGGGTTAACACGGTAGTGACATCTATAGGTTCCGAAAACCGAAAGATCCCGAGAACTTACGAAACTTAATGCTTACTAGCCGGTTAAATCATTTATAGGGATAGTGTGATTACCTTTAGCTAGTTTTAAACATTTTATCTACCGGGAGGGGGATCTAAGGTGTCTTAAAGTTATTGTTGTCTCTCTAAGGTTTAGTACCACCCTACAAGCATATTTATTATTTTATTTTTAACTCTTTCATGATTATTATTAAAATTCTATTGCTTTAACCTGTTCCCATGTGATTATAAACTTTGGTCATTTTCACAGGTGGATTACCCGACATGCATACATAATGTTTACTATCTCTCTACATTTTAGAAATAACACTAATCAATAACAAAATACACAACAATCTGCCACAATTTCTCTAAAAAAGTTAAAAGTTTTCAAAACATCGGAACCTAACAAGCTAGATAACCCATACAAAAACCCTATATTTCAATTCTTCCAAAAGAGAACTAAAGGAAACTCACTCTGGAACTTCCATCACAAGGAACGCAAAAAAAACAACCATGAACCCTGTCCGAAAATCAAAAGCCCCCATTTTTTGGGAAATCGTACTGAAGGAAACCCTAATCGCAACAATAACTCACAACGAATTCTTCAACGCCTTCGTCTTCTCCTCTCGCTCTCCTATTGCTAGTGGCGGAACCATGGATTTTCGGTAGGGGGGGGTGACATTTCTTATTAGGATAAATATAAGTAAAATTTTGTAAGATATATTTATGCGCTTAAACATTTTATTTATAGTCAAAAATTAGAAAACTTGAACAAGATTCGAATTCAAATATTTTTTTTGAGACAAATCGAGTTTAAATATATGTATGAACTTGAGCCAAATAAATTTTCAAGTCGATTCGTATTTGAGTTTGATTTTTTATGCAAGTTGAGATTAACAAAGTTAGAATAAATTTAATTTGTTTACGTCCATAATTTTAAAAATAATAAACTAGTTATCATTAATATTGGCCTAAAATAAAAAAAACGACAAAAATGCGTTTTATGTAAAATAAATAAATAAATTATTGAATTAGAAGATGTAAATAATCTTCTTGCAACAAAATTATAATTAAATAATATGTATAAAAAATTATACCAATTGTTGAACTCATGACCTCATCTCTTTGAGAGTAAAAGTGAACTTTTATCACTAAGTTACGGAAACTTTTCATTACTTTTTCACAGCTTCTAAACATATTACAATTTGAGGAGAGACTAATGCAATTTTCGGACAAAATTTTTAATTCAAAATTCTTAAATTCCGGCCCATAGTTCCGCCCCTACCAATTGCGCGATTATCCGATTTCAAAAAGGGGTGAGAAGTACAACTCACAAGCCTTCTCTTCTTATTTATTCAAATGGACAATTTCAACAATTCAACTCCATCTCGACGGTAACATAACAGACCGTAGGTGTTTGAGGAAAAAATAGTCAGGGAAATTTTTAAAATAAAAAAATAAATCAGCTATATTAGTTATCTGAGAGATAAGTCAAGTGAGGTGTATTTGGTGATATTAACCCTAGATAAAAATGAGTGCGGTAAGTGTAGGTATCCAAAATATTACATTAGTGAATACGATTGGGTGATTGAGAACTGATTGCTTTATACGCTTCTTCGGAAAATCCAGAGTGAGGAAGATAGAGAGGCCCTTCTGCTTCCTTTCTGGCTGGCGGTTGCTTTTCGCGGAAGGTTCTGTGATTTTACTTGTGCAATTAAAAAAAATGGTGTAGAAGAAGCAGAAGAGACGAAGGTTGAAGGAAGAAGCAGAAGGAAGCGTAGTAGATTACCGTAACAATAAAAAATAGATTAGATTGGAGCAAAACACAAGGTTTCGTGAAAGCCGTGTGCTGAGAAAATTTCTACCTGATCCATCGCTTCACGCTAGTTCTTCTTTTATTCCTCGCCCTCTTCCTGTTGTTGTCCCTGTTCCACCCATGTTTTCTATTCAAATCATTGGACCTTGCTGATTTCTGCGTGTTTGCTGTTGGTGGGTGGCGATTCTATTGTCGAGAATCGAGGTTATTGGGAGGTAATCTGGTTTTAGATATTTGGTGTTAGTTGTGTGGATTTTGATGGTCTCGATGGTGGGTCAAGGTGATGACTAGGGTTTTGTTGGCGTGATTACAAGGTCTGTATATCGGTTGTTGGGCTGTGTTTTCAGGTTTTGCACGGAGGGCTTATTGTTGTTAGGGTTCTGTGCGGGGATTAGAGTTCAAAGTTGGGGTTTTGGGTTCGAAATTTTTTATTTTGTGGTTAGATTTGGTCTGATTCTCTGTATATACGTTGTGCGTTGTCGAAATCAGGCTTCGTCTGGATCGGGTCCTTGCTGGGTGTCTATGAAAATCGCATATTTCCTGTCAGGATTAGAAACCTGAATTAGAATTGGAGATTATCGCGGTTGTGGAGAGGTTGATTCTGGAGGGAGTTCAATGCGTATTCTCGCCTAGTTTGGACGATCATTGAACTATTCTCAGCTATTCTGGGTTTGGTTTGGTTGCAATCATCCCAACACTTTGGTGGAGAATACATTTTTCTGCGGATAAGATGAGTTCGGAAAGCTCAGTTCATGAGGGCAAACTGCTTGTTCATATTGCTGAAAATGGACATTCCTATGTGCTCACTTGTGACGAGAACACAACTGTGGAGGAAGTCATGAGGTACATTGAATCAACAGTGTCAGGACCGAGCTTCAATGACCAGCTTGTTCTCCGTCTGGATGTGAAACTTGAACCTCATCGGCCACTTGCGGCATACAAGCTCCCCTCTGAGGATAGAGAAGTGTTCATATTCAATAAATCAAGGCTTCTCACTAACTCTTCACCGCCGCTACCAGAACAAGTTGAGGACCTTGACATTGCAGACCCTCCACCTCCATCCTCTTTAAATGACCCACATCCTCTGGATGATGCTTCAGACCCTGCTTTGAAGGCTCTGCCTTCTTATGAGAGGCAGTTTAGGTATCATCACCACCGTGGCCATTGCTTCTTTAGTCGCACTCAAATGAAGTATGATAATTGCCAGAGGCTTTTGAGAGAACAAAAGGTGCAAGAGAAGGCTCTGGAGGTTGCGAGGGGTAATCTGGATCAGTTCTATAGAATGCTTAACCAAAATTATTCTGAATTCATGAAGAGGTTTTCGCTCCAGCATCGGATCCATTCTGATCTTTTGATGAATTTTGGGAGAGATGTAGAGAAATTGAGAACTGTAAAGCTTCATCCTGCATTGCAGACGGAGACACGCAAAACTTTATTGGATTTTGTGAAGGAAGAAAACTTACGGAAGTCGGTAGAGAATTGTGGGAGTTCCCACAGGCAGTTTGAGAATAAGGTTTCACAATTTAAAGAGATGTTTGGTGAAGTTAAGCACAAGGTTGAAGAGTTATTTTCCAGCAAGGCATCTCTGCCTATTAGGAATTTGGAAGCAATGATTAAAGAGCATCAGCGTTACATTAATGAACAAAAGAGCCTAATGCAGTCTTTGAGGTTGGGTTTTGTTATTTTTATAGGCTTGGATATTATCAGTGCATTGTTGCTTGATTTATAGCTGCTAAGGAGGCTTATCATATGATGTCTTTGTTGGTTGATTTTATTTGAAGCCACCATCTGTTTGTTTAAAAGTTTTTTAGTGTCTAGGTGCTTAGATTTACTTAATATTGCTCCCAAGTTATCCTTGATATGCAAATAGTAATCCTTTTATAAATTTAATGTGCATGCTGGCTGCCTTGATTTGCCGAACTGTCTCATAATTGTATCAATGCAACAGTCAATAACTATATATGTTTGTCATGCAGCAAAGATGTAAATACAGTGAAGAAACTTGTGGATGATTGTCTGTCTTGTCAATTGTCTTCCTCACTTCGGCCTCACGATGCAGTATCAGCATTGGGTCCTATGTATGATGTCCATGACAAGAGTCACCTACCAAGGATGCAAGCTTGTGATCATGCTATTTCCAAACTTCTCGAGTTTTGCAGGGATAAGAAGAATGAAATGAACATCTTTGTCCATAACTATATGCAAAAGATAATGTATGTAACACACATAATCAAAGATGCTAAATTACAGTTTCCTGTCTTCAAGGAGGCAATGGTACGTCAGGATGATCTGTTCATGGACTTAAAGTTGGTCCGTAGAATAGGCCCTGCATATAGAGCCTGCCTTTCAGAGGTAATTAGAAGAAAAGCTTCCATGAAGCTCTACATGGGCATGGCTGGACAAATGGCTGAAAAGCTAGCAACAAAGAGAGAGGTTGAGGTTAGGCGAAGGGAGGTGTTTCTTAAAGACAATAGCTTATACGTACCTAGAGATGTATTAGCAGCAATGGGATTATATGATGTTCCTAGCCAGTGCGATGTAAATATTGCTCCTTTTGATACTGGTTTGCTTGATATTGACATTCCTGATCTTGATCGTTATGCTCCTGAATATTTGGCGGGACTGCCTTATAAGAGTCAGAAGCAGGGGAGCATGAAAGGTTCATTGTCAATGTCTAATGATAGTTCTCTATCTGCTGACGGTGAAGAAATTCCTGTGGATGCCCTCCAGAAATTTGACTCTGGGGATCTCCTCGAGGCCTCTGACCTTGTAGAGATTGCTGGAACAAGCAAAATGGAAGTTGAAAATGCAAAACTCAAAGCAGAACTTGCTTCTGCAATAGCCCTCATATGCTCGTATAGTCCCGAAGCTGATTTTGAATTGTTGGATGATAGTAAGCTAGATACAATATTAAAGAATGCTGCTGAGAAAACGGCCGAAGCCTTGCATCTGAAAGATGAATATGGAAAACATCTCCAGTCCATGCTTAGGATGAAGCAGATGCAACTGGTATCCTATGAGAAACGCATTCAGGAATTAGAGCAGAGATTATCTGATCAACATTTGCAAGGAAAAAACATTTCCAATAATAAGGATGTGTTTGATCTTGGGCATCTGGCTGCTGAGGCTGATGACTGTAAGCACAGTATCACGGGTGGTGAAGCCCGCATGCCTTTTGTATCTACTTCTGAGCCCATGGACGAGGTGTCATGTATCTCAAATCCTGTGGATGCAAAACTTGGTCGTTTCACAAGACAACCAAGTAGATGCCGAGAAGGAGTTGATGAAAACATGATGGATTCCTCTGGAATGTTAAATCCTCAGTTGGATTCCTCAATGATGGAGCCAAATCGTGAAGACATGCACATGCTAGGTGATAAAGATGGAAAAGATAAGATGCCGGGACAGTTGGGGCACAGTTCCACTGCTGAGAGCATGCCTGAGCCTCGAGGTCTCTTACCTGATGCAGCTGTTGAGCCAGGTCTGGATTCTAAACTTAATGGTGATCTTGTCTTGGAACTTCAAAGTGCACTTGCAGACAAGTCAAACCAGTTAAGTGAAACAGAAGGAAAACTCAAGGCTGCTATGGAGGAGGTTGCCGTGCTTAGTAGAGACTTGGAAGTTAGTCAAAAGCTCCTTGATGAATCTCAGGTATCATTTTATGAATACACTTTTCTTTCTTTGGTTTCTCTCCATCTCTTAGTTTTATTGATATGGTGTTGAACTGTTAATTTTTCCCTTGTATATATTATATCAAGGACCACATTTTTAGTACACTATTGATCTTTGGAGCTTTGAACATCTTATATATACAATATAAAACAACTATTTATCATCTGATATAATAATTAATAGTGAATAAATTAGTTCAGTTATATGCATCTTTCCACTTAGTAATGTTGGATTAGAGAGGGCTCATTAATCTCTTATAAGACATGAAGTAAATAGAGTTTATAGTATTCCCATGTATCCTGATCAATAAAAGAGGTTGTTGTTGTCTAAGGGTATATTTGTCCATTAGAATTGGCTTATGCTTGGGTGACATTTTAGTCATTCAGTTGGATGATTATGATTAGTTTTTCTACTTGTGCATGGTAGGAAGTATTTGAATACACTTGAAATTGGAATTAGCATCTTGCATTATGTCGGGTGCTAGTAGTAGCACTCCCTCTATTCCAGAGTTTATGTCCAATATCCCATTTTTATAAAAACTTGGATTAGTCATTTAGTGATGGACTTTCCCCAACATAACAAAAACTTACATATTAGAGATATTGGTGACGTGTCACGCATAACAAACTTACAAGAAAAGAAAATGGACACTCATTTTGGAATTTTGTTCAGTGGGAGTTAACACTTATTTAGAACAGAGGGAGTAATAATAGATACTTTCAGCTGGTTTCCCTCTGTAACAGTCTTACATGTATGTTATGTATGATTTTCCTTTGGAAGTATACTGACTATGGTACTGTTATTGAGGTGCTGATATTGAAACTTGTTTACTAATTTGGAAGATTTTATTTCTCAATTTTGTCTCAAAATCAATGCATCTGAGCCAAGTGTTTTATATAGAAAGGAATCTGAGTATGCCGCATACTAGTTTGTGATAACTCCATAGCCTGAATAGGCATAGAAGAGTTTACAGAAGCACTTATCACAAATCATCATTATGTTACCTGTGTGAATAATGTAATTCTTATCTTCTCTTGTGTCCGACAGATGAACTGCGTTCACTTGGAGAATTGCTTACACGAAGCAAGGGAGGAAGCCCAAACCCATCTTTGTGCAGCTGATCGGAGGGCCACAGAGTATAGTGCTCTGCGGGCCTCTGCTGTCAAAATGCGTGGCCTTTTTGAACGGCTTCGAAGTTGTGTTTATTCTCCAGGCGGGGTGGTTGTTTTGGCTGATTCATTGCGTGCTTTAGCTCAATCTCTGGCCAAGTAAGTTGCTATTGGAATACTCCAATTGGTGTTTTTATTATGTTAGTAAAGTTGCTAAATAAAAGTGTAACTTTAATTATGCAGAGAACGCCAACACACTAATCTCTTTTTGTAGTAGGGTTTTTTTGGAAATATGTTGCCTTAATTTTTCATGTTCAAATTCCGTTCTTGCCAATAATAATAGTTGTGAGATAAATTATTCTTTGAAATTCAGTTCTAGAAATGACAATGAAGATGATGGCATTGCTGAGTTACGGAAATGTATCCGTGTCCTTGGAGAAAGAGTTGGATCCTTGTCTAGAGACCATGAAGAGCTGCTTGACAAAATCCCAAAAGTTGAGGCTGCAAATGAACAACTTAAGAAGGAATTGGAAGAAAAGAAAGAGATGGTTAAAACTTTATACACAAAGCATCAGCTTGAGAAGCGGGTAACTTTTTCACAATTTATTTTATTTTACCAGTGAACTTGGAACAAAAAGAGGCAGATGAGGTTTCCTTGATCTTTTCCTCTCATGTATGGAGAAGTGTAGTATAAGTATGGCGTTTTATTCGACTCTTAAGAAGTGTGTTGTGTGATAAGATGCCTTCTAAATACATTATGACCTGCACAAAATTAGTAAAAGAAATGGTGTTCTGTTTGACTCTTACGAAGCATGTTTGATCTTCGAAGTACATTATGACCTGCACAAAATTTAGTGGAAAAAGTTCTATACTGGATTGTGGCTAAATTGTGTATTGGGAAAACTATTGTAATAATTTCCTTTCTGAACTTGACTTGTGACATATTTTGCTGAAATTTTCTCTAGGTAAGCAAGGAAAAGATATCTTTTAGTCGACTGGAAGTCCATGAGATAGCAGCATTTGTTGTGAATGCAGGTGGGCACTATGAGGCAGTAATTCGGAATTCCACAAAGTACTACCTCTCTGCTGAATCTGTAGCCTTGTTTGTGGAGCATCTTCCGAAGCGGCCTAGCTACATTGTTGGACAAATTGTGCATATTGAGCGCCAGACGGTGAAGCCAGAGGTTGGTAGGAGGGGAGATCAACTGACATCTGACGGCTTTAATCCTCCAGGAGTAGCTTGGAATCCATACGGTCTTCCTGTTGGGTGTGAATACTATGTAGTGACAGTAGCCATGTTGCCCGATACATCCATTCATTCATCGCCTACTTCCTGATCGGCTTTGCTTCATGCAGATAAAGACATGATGGAATGGAAGAGTGATGAAGTGTACATATATATTATATTTCCAAAACTATTCTCACCTTTGTTTGGAGACGAAGTTGATTTCTTCTTTCTGTGTACAGAGCCCCATTCAGCTATAATCTGTGTAAAAACTGTGAATATTATATTCAGTGCTCCACCTTTAATTACTCTAAGATCAGTTGGAATCTGATGGTTGTGTTTCTTTATTTGATTTTCTTCCAGCCTAACATTTACCATCTGGTTAGCTAATGTTGAGGGCAGCAAATAAGATTGAGCTCCAAGTCTATAAGAATCATACTGTGCAGCTTAATTTTACTTGCATCCACACGAATCAGTTTCATATCAATTTGTTGCATGTCATCCCAAGCCATCTTCACTGTGCCATCAAGGATCTTAGTAACATCATCCCGCGAGACAGAACCTCTGTTGGTTCACCAGTACAGATCAAAGCAGCAACACAGTTTTGCACAATTAAATATTCGTCCTTCGCAACAACAGCAACGAACCCTAATTCTTCTTGAATTCTGAAATCAATAAATTTGTTGAAGACTACATTTAGAAACTCATGCATAACAATATACGTTTAAGCTATGTAAGAGTTTCTTATTTTTTACTTTTTATTCCTCGACTCTCCAAATCCATTTCATTTTTCAGGTGCTCAAGTAAATACAGGGTCGAATTCTACAAGGACCAAAATAGAATTTTTATCGAGACAATTTGTGCTTGTAATAAATAATGTAAAGTACTCAATTAGGTTTGTGTGTGTGTGACTTAGACCAATAAAATCCGAAAGTGTAAGATAAATTGCAATTGAAATAAATAAGTAAGCAAGTACGGAAGATGAACGAGGAAGTCAAGCAACTACGGGTGATGTTAGCTTCGAACCCACTTTTCAATTAATTCAATAAAAACCAACAAATTGTGCCGAGTTGTATCCTAAGTCTTAAATCGTCAAATCCACCTCTCGGTATTAGAGAATTGACTAAATCTCAAACTATTTTCTCAACGCTAGGTCTCAATAATAATTCAACAATGCATCAAAATTACTATTCTAAAAGTAGAATCTAAGCGAGAGAGTATTAGTCAAACCCTAAATTTCTAGGTATCCCTAGCCACTTGTGACAATTCCTTCTCAAAAGATCTCTTAAAACAAATAAAATAATCTTGAAGATCAAGTAAGAAAAACAATTAAAAGTAGAGAACACCCACAACTCATACACAATGCTATGAATAATATAAAAAGTTGGATTCTACCCTAGCACCGTTTAACCCATAACCATGGAGTTACACATAATCAAATACATAACTAGAATCAAAAGTAGAAAGAAATAGTATAATCCAAAAACCAAAGACCCAAAATGGGTCTTAGAAGATGAACTCTACTCTAGCATCTTGTTCTTGATAAATTGACGATACATCTTCAAGATTTCATCAAATCTTCAAGCTGTAGCTCCAAAACTTGAGAGAACACATCAAAGAGTTGAAAATGGATGTCTAGAATGGCGGGTGGCATGAGTTGTAATGAAAGGAGGCTAGGGTTTTGGGCTTTAAGTGAAGTTTGTCGAGGAGCGGTTGATGGACCGCTCCTCGACAAACTTGGCCGACTACACAGGTCGTGTAGTGGTGTTGACCAGCTAACACACAAGGCGCATGCGCGGGGCTCTTCCCTTGTACATACATAAACTCCAGCAACTGGTACAAGAGGCTCATACACGGGGCCGTATCCTTCTACATGGTCGAGTAGAGACTCAACAATTAGAACACAGGCTCGTGTATAGGGATACACGGCTTGTGTACTCTTCAGACTTGAGCTCCTTTCCTGCTCCTTGAAGTTTGTGTAGCCTTCCCAAAACCGCTAAAATGTCCTTAAAACTCCGAGTCATGTCACATCAATAACAAAACTGCCCATGAAGGTATAGAGTACTGGCGAAAACACAGAGTATATACAAGACGACGATTAAAAGAACTAAAATAAGGGCCAATGTATATAAAATACCAAACGTAGATGCGATTCAATCGGCGGTGGTGACTCGCTTTGTTGTGACTCCCCTTTTGTGCAATAACTCTATGAGCTGGTGCATCGGGTTTCCCATCTCGTGCATCCTCTTTTCTCTGCGGTCTTGTTAGCTCTGTGCATGTTAACTAGCCCATTAAGTTGTACCAGAAAAGGCCTTTACTCCACCATAAATCCAAGTTCTAATACCATATGTTACAATCCCAGATTTGTAAATCAAGTTTTAGTTCTCAAATGAAAATAGATTGAGAGCTGGATTAACGAGAGAACTCCAGATCTCACGAACCCTTTCATGTATATTCTTGCTAAAATATTTTACTGATTAATATAAAGATAATTGTAGGTAGGTACACCTTCAAATATATTTTTCATCTGAGCACACATGAAGTTTTTTTTAAATTTCATAGGTCACATATACCAAACATTTTATCACCGTTCTACACTCTGTAACTAAAAAACGTGAAATAACAATTTTGCCCCTTCATTAAATACTAAATTTTACTTAGAGGTCAAGGGTATTTTAGTATTTTCAAATAAAAATTTAAAAATAGGGAAATGTAACTTCCCTCCCCGTACTATACCTGATTTTCACTTACCTCCCCCGTTTATATTATGTGTTCTGTGGAGTTCTCGAAGTGTACCACTTTTCAGTTATCCTCAATGACGTTGGTCTTTTGAAAATTATGTTAACTTTTTTCAAAAATGACAAAAATGCCATTCTATATAAAAAATTTTAAAAAAATCAATTTTTTAAAAAATACATTTTTCTGTAAAATAAATAATAAAAAACTGATTTTAGTATTAAAAAATATTACTTTTTAAAAAAATAAAAAATTATAAAACATAAAAAATGATGTTTAAAAATAATTTTTTATTTTTAATATGTATTTTAAAAAAAATAATATTAGAATCAGTTTTTAGTATTTATTTTATAAAAAAATATGTTTTAAGAAATGTTTTTTAATTTTTTAAATACAGGGGCATCTTCATCATTTATACCAAAAACTAACGCCATTTGGGCTAATTGAAAAAGTGATATATTTTGGGGAGTCCCATTCTATAAACGGATAAGGTAAGTGAAAACCGGGTATAGGTAAGTGACATTTTAGAGAGAAAATAAGAGTTTTTTGAACCAAAAGCATGTGTGCAAATTGTGTATTGAAATTTTGGGCAGACATGTGGAAATCTGTGCGAATTGGTTGGTTTGGAATTGGCGTGATTTGGGGATGAGGCAAGATGGAGTAGCGCTCGATCTCTTATATATGTCCCTTGCTGAAAAAATACCTGTCGACCACACCGTCCCAACCTCTACCAATCCTGAAAGCCTCCGATTGCAAAACCTCCCATTCTCATGGACTGCTTTGACCTATTTGCTTGCTTAAGAGTAATTTTGAAGTGAGGAAGGTTGAAGAAGAGGGAGGTTTGTGCTTTCCTAGCTCTTTTAGGGACACACCAGCATGCATGAACTTGACAGACGAAAAAACTCTAGCAACCCCTCCCGCCTAAAGAACCCCTCACAACACCATAATATGTACCAATTCCATTACCGAAAGGTGAAACTAGCATAAATGAGACTTAGGGTTAGCATATAATTGCACGTTAAACTTCATTATTAAGTGATCAATATAGCACTCATGAGTTTCATCTCTCCATCTTATCAATGACTGTTTACATTATTTGAAACTTGACGAACCAACCCGGATTTAAAGTGGGACTTTATATGTACAACCGCTTGCACTTGCATGTATCGTGCACATGGCTATTGATTAACCCTGGCGCAAAAATTATGTGATATACTTACAATGTCAAAAATAGCTAACTGTTGTGAAGTAGCTAACCTGTGAAGTAAACTTGTACATGTTATGAATGCATATACAAATCCAAAATATTACTTATTTCACATCAAATAATATTGGAAAATATGTTATGTTATTTTAACTTAAAATTTTCAATTTCAAATTCGGATTGAGTTAAAAAAAAAATAGCTTCCTTTTGAAATCATGAAATTTCTCATCAGGAAAAGGGAAATTTCTGAGTCATCAGAAGGCAAACAATAACTATACCGGCAATCAAAATGACTTTGCATATTGAACAGGAAAATGCAACAATTTGTCTATTACAGAAATTACAAGGAAACAAAACAAGTTGTCATTCCCAAACTTCTTATCGATGCAACCTCAGCAACTTATGTTTGCAACAAATTACAGAGAAACATGAATATGATTCCATCCCATAAAGCATACTATGCCTCTACTTTGCATTTCTATTCACTTTCAAATACGGCAAAGCACCAATGACATTGTCATAATCACTCCTATTAACCGGGTGCTGCACATGACATCAATCCGATGTTAGAAAACATGTCGATATAAATATACTATAACGAAGAAATTAACGATGAATATCTAAGTAAATAATAAGGCGACCACCTCATCATTTGACCAAAAGATAAAATGTTAAAAGTACACAAGCAATCAATCATTTTACTGCACTGAGTAGAAATAACAAGTCTCTCTACTTCTTATATCAAGCACCTCATTTCAAACACACTATATTTGTTTTGATCATTATGACCATGAAACTTATATCATGGAATGCATGCCTTTGTCGAAGTCCGAACACAATAATGATGGCATTAAGGAGATATATTAAGATTATCTTTCCAAAATTAATTCACTATTCATAACTAATGTGCTACACTTTTCCATTTAGACGGGCGGAAAGCTGTTTCTCGAAATAATTAATCATTTGCTGTGTAAAAAAGGGGATGTCCCACATAAATCCATAAAAGGTATATAATTCTGGCATCCTGGGAGAGAAAAAGACGCATCACATTGAAGTTGTAGTAGAATTCATCCCAACTTACGAGGAATCTGTTTATAGATTAAAAAAAATACAGCTGAATATGATAAAGAGTTTCCCAATGCACAAATTAACTATAAGAAAACTTCCTTTTGACATCATGAAGTTTTTTTCTTCCAGTCCTCATTACACAGGAAAAGGGAAAGTTCTGGCATACAAGCAACCCAGTAACAACAACAGCTTCTCCCCACTAGTGGCATCATTGCCGTTCAACAAACTGTCTAAGAGGAACCTATGTAACTCTATACCCAACTTATTAACTCTACATGAGAAAGCCATAGTTGTAAAGATAGACAAGCTCAAGTTTATCCTCAGATAATTACGTTTTAATCCAATCATTCCCAACTGAAACTATTCTTCAAAAATCTAAGAAACTCATCATTCTCTGTTGCTTTCTTGACTGTGCATGATTACTAACATTTCCACTCTTCCTGATTGTTCCAAAATATCTCCAATATGGTGGGTGTACTGAAGAGGCTGGTCTCAAACCGAACTGCTCCAAAAGTAAGACAGACCTACTTCCGTTGGAGAAGTATTGCTTCTTGCAGGTGAATGTAATGAAAGAAACTATAAACACTTGTGATAATTTCAGATACTGTAGGCCTACTGTATGAAACTCATTTTGTAATTAAAACTAATTTAGGTATCTACAACCTATATATGTGTGTGTGTGTGTGATGCCAGAATACATCTATATAATAGAATAGCATCCCTAGTTATTTTCTCCTAGGGAAAGAGTCAAGAGTGACTACAATTTTTTGGACAGATGCACATTAAATGAAGCCAACCATTACGAATTCAAAGACAATATACAACCATCTACCTTGAACAATACAGTATAT
The DNA here is from genome assembly GCA_036897365.1 of Geranium brycei. Taxonomy (NCBI): domain Eukaryota; kingdom Viridiplantae; phylum Streptophyta; class Magnoliopsida; order Geraniales; family Geraniaceae; genus Geranium; species Geranium brycei. Next base: position 13,855 of record JAYMTP010001649.1, read on the forward strand.
GCACTGATTAGTAAAAACAGTATCTAGATACCACTTAAAAACTTGCATAACTTCACATGAACAAGAAGATGAACCAGATTGAGTAAATACTCAAAACTGGCATCAAAAGAGAAGAAAATGAAAACCCATAAACAATTCTTGCAGGAACGGAACAATAACATGAAAATGTATAGAACTTGTAACAATCTAAAGAGTGGGGTTTACCACTCAATTAGGACCATAATCATGTTATGGCCAGAATCGACACAAGTATACATCATATAGTAAGTATGAGGGTTATAAGTTGATGGTGAATGCATTCAACTACAGAGAGCCAAACAGATAGAAATAAAGGTTACCATCTTGGAGAGACGAAGCTTTCTCTTTTTGCCCTTTTTTGCCTGCAAATGTTGCTTCCCAGATGACCTCCTTACAATTTTCCCTCTGCCAGTCACCCTGAATCGCTTTGCCGAAGCCTATCTCACAAACAAACATAACATACAAGAGAGATTTAATTTTCTCAGCCACCAGAATACCCAATTCAGAAAGGAAGTGAGAAATTAACCTTGTGGGTCTTCATTTTGTAGCCCTTAGCGGCGACAATGGTGAGGGAGCGAGGCCTCTGAATAGGAATAGGGGAGATTTTGCGGGGAAATGCGAACCCAGAAACGGTCTGGCAGAAACCGAATTGGAGCGAGTAGGGAGTGGGCTTCAGAGAGGAGAATTGGACGGAGGTGCGGGGGAGTCCAATGGAAGAAGACCTTAACGGGACTAACCTGAAAGCAAACGACAGCGTCGCAGTTGCAGAGGCCATTGTTGCTCTCCTTCTCTCTCTGTTTTTTCTTGTAACAAGAAGAAGAAGCTGAGTGTTCTGTGGTGTGTAGATATAGATAGAGATAGAGATATAGATAACAGTTGTTTTTTGGAGTCTAATTGGTAGTAAGTGACATTGCATCCTTATGAACTATAACGCACCCTCAAAACTTTATCACTCATTCCCTCTAGGGGTTGGCATCTTTAGCCCAAAACCCGATCCACCCACAGAACCGACCGACCTGCGACCCATTAAGCAATCACCCGTCGGGTTTATGTGTTGAGTGCGAGTGAAAAATCCATGGCATGTAGGGTACGTGAGTGGTTGACGGGTTCGAGGCCTAAAACCCGTAGTCAAGTCGACCCACCCATGATAGGCTCAATTGTACCACCAGAACTAGGGGTGAGGAAAAATGTATGGACGATCCGGCTCAACCTGTGAACTCGAACCAACCCGTCCGCTCATAATTCCAACCTGGAGTGACCCGGGCCGAGAACGGGTAACATATAGATATCACAGGCCGAGTTATGGACATGAAGTGGGGTGTCCGGACTAACCCGGCCTAATGGACTCAACTAACTAACTAAACACGCACAACCCATACTAATTTTGAAATGGTCATTCTAAGTTTTTTTAGCAAACAAGTTCGAAAAACACAATTTTCATATAAATTGATCTAAATGTTATTGACAATCTATTTTTGTGAAATTGAAGTATTAATTTTGCAATATGTTTTTGTGTACAATATGTTAATTTTTAATGTTATGGACAGGCTGGACTAACCTGGAACCCGTCCGAGCTCAACTCGCCCACTTGTCCAGTGGACAACACTCTTCATGAGTCGGGAATGGACATGAAAATAGTCAACCAGCTAAGTCTGGGTTGGGCCCAAAATTAAGCCATGGACTGTCCAACCCGGCCCATGCTCACCCCTAACCATAACCATGTAGCCCAACTTGCAGAAGTTCAACCCAACCAATGAAGTAAACTCAGTTGGAAAATGAAGGTTTGTAAACCAAAAAAAATAGTTTGTACGCTTCCGATGTGGGATGGTAAAGCTTTCATTAGAAGGTTTGATAAGTTGTGAGACATGGCGAGTTAAGGGGTCGACGAAGATGATCGAGTAGTGGAGAATTGACCACGCTTCACACCTCCTCACCACCCACGTACCTCCACAATCGACCAACACATTAATTGTTGAACGACCACTCCCATCGTCCTCAGTTGAAGGTTATTTTTGTAGTTCAGTTTAGATTCATACGTTTTGTTTATATATCAGGTTTAGGGTTTTTTCCTTTCAGACTTAGGGTTTTTAATTCCACTGGGTTTATGATTTTTCAACTTTCGAATTTTTTTTTTCAATTTGGCTTTTTTGGGTTAGGGTTTCTAATTTTTCGATTTATGGTTTATATGTTCTCTCTAAAATCTCGCTTTCATACAACTAGTTTGTCACTTTTTTTTATTCAAATACAGTTACTTAAAAAAATTTGAGAATAACACGGTGATAATATAATCTATATCATATTGCTACACGGTGTAAGTTCCAAACATTAGAAACATCCATATGACATGCACACAGTGCTATAGAAATCGGGCTAGTCGGCCTACTAGGCGCTGATTTTTACAACACTGATCCAATTTTTACAAATTTGATCGGGTTAAGTTAGCGGGCCGGTTTGTGGGGATTAATCAAGCGAGGTGGGCGGCTTGGAGACTAGGCGAGCGAGTCGATAAAGTCAGCTCAGTTTTCATTTTTTCGTTATTTATTGTTGTGCATGGGTTGATTTTTTTCCGCTTTTCAACGTCAACTTTTGTGATGAATGCCTTTTATGTCATTGTCAAGCTTGCACTTTTAGGGGTGAGTTTATGGCTATTGAACTCCCGTTAACCTTATTGATTAAGGATAAGATTTAAACCTAGGTTCCAATTAATTTTAGTTACACTTACAAGTTATGTCTTGTGAACCTTATCTTTATAAGCTAGATAAATTATCAAACTCGAAAGGAGACAAGACATTAAGATCAATTAATTGAAAACTCCCTAATTCGGGGCTATTATGCATGTAAAACCGATTAAATTATCCCCGTACTACTAATTCAACCCATACCCAAATCAATAGAAATTGAGTTACTTATAGCAATGGAAAACATATTCATAAGATAATTATGACGACATACGTTGCTAGAATACTAACGGTGTATGGAGTAATCTATGTTGTTACAATTATCACAACATATATTATTCCATACGTCGTTACAATTTTAACGGCGTATAATACTCCATACGTCGTTACAATTCTAACGGCATACACTATACCATACGCCGTTACAACTCCATGGTGATGCCGTTTCCAAATTAACGGAACCGTCACATTGTGACGGCGGACAATGGAGTATACGTCGTTACAAATCTAACGGCGTACGGTATACTGTACACCATTAGTATTGTAATGGCGTATGCAAGGCTGAGCGCCTTACAATTCTAACGTCGTATCATGTACGCCGTTGCACTTTGTAACGGCGAATGATAAATTTGACAATTGTGCGCCGTTACAAACTATAACGGTGCAGTTTCTGCTCTTCAACGGCGCACTCCGTGCGTCGCTACAATGAGAAAAAATGATAGTGATTGAGGATAAGCAAATCGAATATAGTGTAAATTTTTTAACCTCGATATAAAAATCAAACTCGAATATTGTTGGAACATGGTTGTCGATATCAGCAAATAAACTTGGTGCAGATGACCAGAATTGAAAAGGAACTGCGTCGTGGTAAGGAAGCCACTGCCTTGAGCAATTTCTCTGATTGGACCATGTTGCCAATAATGTAACTGATGCCTCTGAGGTTAACACGATTATCCCTCTAATGCTCGCCTACTCGCAAAATGGAGTCTGAATATTATTAGGAAGAAATCCAGGAACGAGGAAGAAGACAAAAAACTCGAAGAGACCACTCACATTGATTGAACGAAAAGAGCGAAGTTGTCTGACCGCATTATCGGGAACTTCAAAACAAAAGTAAGAGAGACGACACTTTTGTATTAAGAGAGGGGTTTTTTCTCTCTTCTTCTTCTTCTTCTTCTTCCTAACAAGCTCTATTATTTAGAGAATACCAGAGCAACAGTCAAAGAGAGTGCACCAATAAAAACCCTTGATCCATGCAAGGTAGTAAAGACGGAGCACCAGACAAGGCGCCAAACACAGAGTGCAAGATAAGACTCCAAACGCTATATTCAATGCCAAAACAACCGGTTAACAAACATTCAAAAGTTTGATAAATAATAATAATAAGATAATATTAATTTTTGTAATTTCTTTTGGCAAATGTGCTCTACCAAGGTTCAAGCCCATGCCCATGCCCGGCTTGGACGGACAATATAGGCATGTGTGTGGATTCTTAAGTCTCAAGTTGTCCCTAATAGATCCACACAAACTGGGGAGAGCAAATCAATATAAATCCCACAATCAATATATGCAAGCTCTAATTATAATTAACTTGCATAATTTGAAATTTTTGATTAAAAGCCAAAGTATATGTATAAATATATCAAATAAATTAAATCGTAATCGAAGAAATTTCTGAAGGAACATTTTATTAAAATTTTAACTCATTTAATAAGGAAGAAGTTTCGAATCTGCCAGTGATTTAATCTCGTTTATGTTGTGATGCTAAGAGCCAAAAATTCTTAAATAATTTTTTATTTCATCCCAAAACTATAAGAGATGATAGAGTGGCATATAAATAATCTTCTTCAAAACAAATGTACTTGCACAATAGCAACGATCTATTTAGTTGAAAAATACTAACTACACATTTTGTTTCTTCCAAAGAAAATAATTTAGATTGTGAATTTACCTTTAATTCATAAAACATCTTGGCTAAAATAGGCAGCATGATAATGTCATCTTATATGCATTACATAAACTAAAATGTGCATCAGATATCATTTGATAACATACCATGTCTTCTATTTCGATGCATTAGAAAATGACATAAAGGCGTCTTGAACTATATAATTTTCTCAAGGTATTGTGTACTTCGAGTGTTGTCATCAGACTTTGTAGGTGAAGAAAATGTTTTTGATTATAACTGATATGAGATTATCAAAACAATTAACAGTCAAATCTAGCTACCCAGATTCAGGTAAAGGATTTCTAGAAAAGCCTAAGATGTATTTAAAAGACCCAAAAAACGGGAGGAATGAAAAGAAGTTAAGACCTTAAGATTTACTTTTTTTCCCCTTCAAGTTAAAGTAACATGAAAATACAGCTCTTTGAAAACCTAGTGCAGATTAAGATGTGTCGTCCAGTTCATAAACAAAGTTGCCGAAGAGAAAACAGTAACTTGTCTCCTTCAAGTGCATGGGGAAAAATCGTAGCTCAAGCAGTTTTGTACAAGCTCCGTCCATTATGATCTAGTCACCATGGCTATAGACTCCCATTCCAAACTACATATCACATCCTGTATCACAAAACAAAGTACCATCAGCGACACTTTCAGAGTTTATAACTTGAAACATAACATTATTGTACAGCTTCAACTCACCGAAGGGTTCTGTCGATCAATGTCAAAGCTGTTAATTGCACATGGTTCAGCCAATAACTCAGTAGGATCCTCTCCTACACAGCAGAACGCAACACAACCATGCTAAATCATTCTCAATCGCCAAACCAGTTACGAGCTGAACAATAATTGCAAATTTTGAACCACTAAATTAGCCATCTCATACCAAATACAGCAACAACTTCATACCTTCTTCAACCACAGCAAGGATGCCGTCTTCTGAGCAGATCATAACAGGTAATATCTTCGAGGAAGAGACGTTTGAAGACTTCGCATAGCGGTCATATTGAACCTCCCAAACATCACTCTCAGATAGCGAACTGTTTACCGCTCCTCCAGCCCCAAAACCAGAAAGAACAACTGACTGTTGTTGCCACCTAAGATCCCAAGCAAATACAGTACCCGAAGACCCTCCTGCCTACAAATGCAATAAAACTATGGAAGTATTATATTTAATATTTCACTTCCAAGGTCAATCATGAGAAACACAATACAAATTGACCCTCCCCAGAACTATGAATTGCTATACAGATAACTTTTGCATATTATGGTCATTTACCAAATCAGGGTGCTGCTTTGGATCCCGAGTTCACAAGTTAAGGTCGGGAAATGGCTTTCTACAAAATTAGGGGATTTGTGTGTGGAACATATAAGAGAACTGGATATTTTGGCGCCAATAAGCTAACCTATTATCAACAAACCAACTATCTCATGCTTACAAATTTCATAAAAGAGGGGATTTGAACTTTTTTTCGTTTAAAAAGAAACGGACCACTAAAATGGTGCATAAGCATGACATTTATCCATCAATCAAGTATGGTGTAAGAAGCTAAACAAGCATGGGGTTCTTATAATCCTTACCAGATGGAATAAAATACAAGCCTATTCACTGAAAGAGCATATCGTACTTAAGTGCAGCAAGCAAAGAAACACAATGGAAATTAGCTGTTGGATGATGCAATATATGACGACTAAAAAGTATTTCACCTAGAACTCATATATGATATACATTGAACTTTTATATGATTTCTAACCCAGTATCATTGTCAACGCCAATCATACCCATGGGCACATGCTATCGGTTTATCTTTTTTGCAACTTCACCATAGTCATTGTTGCACGTTCTATAATTTAAGACCTTCAACAAGAGGGTACTTAGAGACATTTTTTTACCACTGAAGAGATGTCATTTCACAAAGACTTCTTCATTACGAGAGCCTTCACTTGATACTAAATAACATAGCGAAAAATGTGGAAATAGTCATCTCACCAGACAAGTGTGCTTCCTGGATGGATGAATATCAATAGAGTGCACAATTCCAGAACTTGTTCCCTGAGACCTACAACATTCCAAGTTATAAATAAATTACAATATATTACAAACAAGAAAAGCAACTTAAAATAGCACAAATAATAATATCCCTCGTACGAATGTGATTCAATACCTAGTCTCAAACTGCATGGCAGTGACGTTAGAACCAAACAATAAAACCACTGCTCAAAGGTCACACAAGTATTACCTTATACTTTATAGGCTCTGTGGCTCCAATGCGTCCAAAAGTTCCAGACAGCCAGATGCATAATACTAACAAAATCTATGAGAAGCTCCACTATATTTGAGCCGTAAAAATTTAAGAGATTGGGGTGTCAATCTCATGGCATGGGATAATGACAACATTGCCTCAACACCCCCAATTAGAGTAAGTACCAATCATTACTGTATTCAATGATTAACTGATACACCCACTAGGGTTGGCCTAGTGCTCAAGCAAGCCCATCTTTCTTATGAGGTCAGAGGTTCAAATCCTAGTGTGTACCTGCCTGAGGGCAGGTGGAAGTTAGGGAAACAGGAATTTTTCTATACAGTAATCTTACATTAATATGCACTCTCTCATAGAAAAATGATGAAGTGATATAGCAAGGTAAAATATGATTTTATTTTCATTTGTATTGGGTTTCTGATTGTCATCGAAACCTAGTATCTATGAACTAAAGAAATTTGGCTTGAGATTCAGTTTCAGGATTTGGAGATCAACCTCCTACAGGACTGTTGCAACGAGGCATTGAATTAATATCTTATTATATTTCAATCCTACTTGGCCAAGTGATTAATGATTGGCTTCTTCTACTCTTGGATGCAGCTCCTTTTGGTGGTTGTATGGCTTATCAGATATTTATATTTGAAATCAACTTTAGAACAATGGGAAAAACAATGAATCCATCAAAGAGTGATGCTAAGTACAGATAAACTGTGCACAGGAAGCATCATCTTCTATAATCACAGACCTTATGTTCCCAAACTTTGGGAATCTAGAACAACTCTACATTTACTACCCACTAAAATCTAGAAAATGAAGAGACTAGAGATCAAAGCGGGTCTAGGTAAGATTTGTAGATATGTGTTTTACTACTAGTTTTTGGCATACAATTATTGCAACTCTCTTCACAGTGTACTCCTCTATATTCTAACGATACAGCTCTCTGACAAAACAGAGCAGATTTGGGAGGCACTGTAACTGAGGTAAAAGGAAACATAATCACGACAGGACCATACTTGTCCAAAAGAAAATCCCTTACAAGTCATCCTTTCCAAAAATTTCACTTGTGAAGGATAATGAATCATGTTGCATCCAAATTTCAATAGCTAGAAGAGAATAATAGATAAACTGAAAGCTGAGAATAAGGTGGAGGTGAAGCATGATATGAAAGAATAAAGTGGACCCACCAGTTGCCCTTGAACTGAGAAACCGGTCCACCTGGCTTTCTCTGATCCCACCATTGGAGACCAAACCCATACCCTCCGGTGGCAAATTCGGTGGGTGACGCCCACTTAGCAGCCGTGTACGAGACGAGCCCGTTGCTGTCAGAAATGCGGCGACAACTGAGCTCAGAGTTCCCAATGGTGACCAGATTGACCCTCCCGTCCTCCCCTACCGTCACAGACTCCACCCCGCCGTCCATCAGGTCGATGCACGAAATGGGTCCAGCGTGCAAGGCGTTCTCGGGCAACGAGACCTCCGATTCCAGAGCAGCGTCTGCGGAATTGGCGAAGAGGACGTGAAACGAGCCGGCGACAGTGGACGCGGCAATGAGGGGTTTCTGGTGCGACAGAGAGGTCCTGAGAGAGGCGATTCTCGAAGGAGGGTTCCATGTGGAGTGCGGGGTGAGGGTAGCCGATTTCAGGGACTGGATTTCCAGGGAGGATGAGTCGCAATCGGAGTCGAAAAAGGCGATAACAGCGAAGCGGTCCAAGGCGGAGAGCGGAGGGAGCCACCGCACCGCGTCGACGTACTTGTACTGAGGGATCCTCTGGATTTGGGGAAGCTCTGTAATGCCCATTTCTTCTACTCTAGGGTTTGCTCTGGGTTTAAGTTACAATTATATGTATACTGTCTGTATGAGTTATGTAATCGGTCGACACGTGGACGGCGGTAATGTTGAATTATAGTGTACAACGAAACCGAGGCATTGATATGCAATGAATAAGACCATTACTGTATGTGTATGACCTTGTATTGTATATGTATGACATTGCATTGACTTTACACAACCTTGTGTTGGCTATGTATGACCTTGTATTGACTATGCATGGACTTATATTGACTTACAGAGTCCTTGTATTTGACAATGTAAGACCTTGTATTGAGTACTATAGATGTACCTTAGTGTTTGAAGGGAGTAGAAATAAACTATACTTCTGTGAGAAAATGTACATTTTAGTAATTACTTGTATTAAGTTTGCTTCTCGGTGAGT
>JAYMTP010001650.1:0-22961 GCA_036897365.1 Geranium brycei
GGTAGATTAGGGTTAGGGTTAGGGTTAGATCCACTCTTTTACAATAGTGCTTTGGCTCCTGAGTTGGGGTTGGGAGGTTTTGATTGATGTTGAGATCTGATAGATAGATCGTAGCTGTGCAAGTTTGAGTTTCTATTTTCGATGTCTCCTTCCAACTGCAATGGCGTTAGCTGCTTAGGAAATGGAAATCAGAGTTACATACAACACAAGGTCTCCAAGTACGATACTCTAGCCGGCGTCGCCATCAAGTACGGCGTCGAGGAACTGCTATACTATTTCTTTCATCTTCACAACAGAGTAGCTTTCTCAGCAAATCCGTCTGTGATTGACTTGTCTGGACCTCCATTTTTGTATCTACTAACTTCACCCCCAAAACTCTTGTGCTGATTACTGATTATGGTATGGGTTTTGGTAATTGCTATAAATACTACATTTGTAATTGTGGATGGGAAAGCCCCTAGATAGGCCTCTTTTTAGCATGGTATGATCTGAAGTTAAATGGTAAGGCAACTATGGTTGGTATAATTGGTAAGAATCAAATTGTAAGTCATTGCATCTAATCCTGTTGCTACCCAATCCCTACTGCTTCTTGGTTGGCCTTTCGGAAGTACAACACTACTAATCTTTGCTAAAGCTAGTAGCATGCCCTTGCTCTTGAATGGGGGCGACCTACCCTAACCTTTAACCTTTTTCCTTATAAAACATTTGCTCTGAGCTGACGGCAAAATTTTGTTGGTTGACTATTTTCTTGGTTTTGGTTTCATTTTGCTAATGTTTATCAGGTGGCTGATATCAAAAGGCTGAATAACTTGGCCTCTGATCTTCAGATGTTTGCTTTGAAAGTGCTGCGAATACCATTGCCAGGAAGGCATCCACCATGTTCCACTTTGCCTAACGGTTTTACTAACTCAGGGTACTTTTTGGGCCCCTCATATCTATTCTCCATGACTCTTCTGTGTCTGCTATTCACTCTCCTAGTATTTCTGATTCAAGAATTCTGGCTTATTTTTTGTTAAACATGTTTGCAACTTCTGCATGTGAAAATGTTAATTGATAGGCTCATGTGCTGTGATGGTTGATAACACTGCGCCCTTACTCTTTTGTTTGGGTGGGCTGCTTATGTGTGGTAGCTTTTTTCTTTGTATAATCTGTTACATCAAAAATCATTCCCATCCCTCTGGTGGTCTCTTACATTCTATTCAATTCCAGTGGTGCGAAAGAATATATCTATATCATATAACATATTTCCAATGTATACTTGTGGCTGCTTAACCAGGCTAGGCTATGTGATTCTTTCTTCTGAAAGAAGAAATTTGCAGGTATAACCAAGTATCCAATTTTGCAGTATTTGTAGCAAAAATATGGATACAAGTTTGTGGCATCCTTGTCAGAAGCTTCGAAATAAAATGTTTTCAACCTTGTAAGAGAAGATAACTTGGCGTCACTAGTACATCAAAGTGATAGAAAGGGAAATTAACAAATTATCCCTCACATTTTTCTTCTTAGTTTTGATGCCTTCTGATCCTTCGTAGGTAGGATATGGTAAATTCTTTTCATGGTCTCCAAATTCTTAAAAAAATGTTCAATATACGGTTGTATGATCTTTTCTGTATCAGAGGCTCGGAGCTGAATTATACAGTATGAGGACCTTCCCACATGGCTTCAAACATTTTTTATGGGGGCGGGTTATTGCTTTGTTTGCTAAAGGTGTATATACCCCTTATCTTTATAGGGAAACATTGTTAACTGAGAAAAGGGGATTCATGGATCCTCTGATCAAACTCACATCATTTGTAGTATGCGGTTCATTTGCTTCTTGCTAATATTATTTTGACTGGAAGCTCTAGTTCTTACATTCCCAAACTATATGTATTTGTGAAAGTAAGATCCATATTATTTGATGTACCGTGGAATTTCATAAACTTGTTTACAACATCTTGTATAATAGGTATATCTTCTTTAGTAAACTTGGTGTGTGCATATGGATTTTGAAGTGAATCTAAGTGTGGGTTGCATATTTAAAGCAAACATGTCATAGTGTCTTATCATGCTAAATATTTTGATCACAGAGAAAGCAGCAGTTCAGATACATTGCAACATCTACAACACTCTAATGTGTTGGAACCTTTCCAATCTTTGAGATCAAAGCCTCCGAAGAAGAAGGTTTCTTCAGCCATGGATACTTTACAGAGGTATTATGGCCTTCAATCTCCAAATCTGAAAAGTGCAACTGAAGCAGAAGGCATGGAAATGTCAGTTAGAAGGTCAGATTATATAGATGGACTGCTGCCCCGTGCTTCTTCTATTTCTGACATACTCTCTAACCATCACAACAATTCCGGAAACCATGTCAATGGTTTCTTGCCGGATGGTGGAACGGCTGAAGGTGGGGCTCTCGAAGAAGCTGGAGACGGAGAAGGTGAAAGATCCAATGATAACTGTGTCCGAAGGCGTCAAAAATCTGAAGTTGATTCTAGGTCTCGGACGCCAGAAAGATTGATGAAAGAAGAGAATGGGGGTGGGAGCAGTGATTTCTCACCAATAACAGGGAAGGGTTTAGCATTGAGACCAAAATCAGGCAGTCGAACAAGCCCAGTGTCTGATACAGAGTCAGGGGGGTGGTTTGGGACTATACCGATGGTCCTAGGAGACTCCTTATCGAATGATGGGTATTCTGGAGTGCGTAAATCATCGAGCATGCCCAGCCTCCCAGAGCAGGAGAATAATAGTTTTTCATCATCTGCTTGGCCAGCTCCCAAATGGAGTTTAAAAGCAGACCTGCAAGTGCTATCAGCGGCATCTATAACAAGGCCCATATTTGACGGCTTGCCAAAGCCGACAACCGGACGCAGGAACAAGGCTGCCCTTGATTAGCATAAATTCTTTGAGCATTTTCAAACAAGATTACTTCTCCAGTTGGAACTTGGAATTGGCATCTCAAAATTGTATAAAGCCTTTGGGGAGAAAAGATAAAGTGAAAGAAATTTGTGTGGAGGTATAGAGCTAAGATTTATTTTTAGTTATTAGTGATGACCATGAATTACGGTTCGCAGATCTAAAATAGCTAGTTCAAAAAATTATATTGACTAGTGTGTGCATTTGGATCATCTTTGATCTTTTAATTGAACACTTGGAAAGATTATTAAGCATCTTTCAGAATTAGAATTCAATTCTATGTCACTTCTGTTTCTTATTTATTGGAATCAATACTATTTTTTGTGCATTACGAATAGTTACCCATGTGAATTGATCGCGGACAAGAAACTAACTATTCATGTGGATAATTTGAGAAATAAAAAATCTTAATACAATTGTAAGACCATAGGTGGATTGTGGGAGAAATATAAATAATACAATTGTAAGACCATAGGTGCATTGTGGGAGAAATATAAAATTTGAGATGAGTACCTCGAATATATTACAAAATTCGAAGAACGGCCATCATAGTGTGTCGTGCGCAGAGCACGCATGAATTGCCTAACTATATGAACTGTGCGTGTGACAATTATTGGGTTTCGAGGGATTTTAAGTACAATGAAAACAAAATTATTTTAATCACGAAACCCGTAAAGGATCCATGCAATTCTAATTTAATCGACAAAATAGATAAAATCTAATACCTCTTGATGAGCAATTCAATTACTTCTTGTTATTTTGGATTTTTTTATGGATTGTGAGATGCCTTCAAATGGATTCGTCCTCTACACTATCAACACGAATGTGTTCACCAAAACCTTAGCATTTGAAGTATGCTAGCTCTTTCTTTTCTCTTCCTCTTGAAAAGCGATTGTAAGAGAAAAGGAAAACTCTAATACAAATACCGGAAAATCTATAATTTTGTTTGGGAGTCACAAAAAAATGAAAAGACTAACTTATTAAACCCTAATCGTTTTTAGTCTAATATTTCGTGAATACCTTAACTTGTGATAATCACTAATCCACATTAGTCTAATATTTTAGTCATTCAAATGAATAAAAAGAATCAACTTCAAACCAATAAAGTTCTCTTTTGATTATATGGCTTTTAATTAAATATACGTTTAAGATAACATTTATCTTAATTAATATATAGTTACAATCAAGGTTGTGGAACTCGAATATTAGGAATACATCGGGTAGCTGACAAAAACGGAGATCTGGCAAATTCGAGGAGATCGCGGCAAAACGCGTTTTGTAATAAATAAATAATTTTTTGAAGAATTGTAATAAGTAATTAATTAAATATACATATACTCATATTTATTATTTATTAAAGAAAAAATAATGATATTTAATTATTTTAATTTTAAACTTGTTAATAATCATTATTTTAGATTATGTAATTGTTTATAACCTAAGTGTCAAACCATAATTAATTAGGTGAACTGGATTAGACCAGATTAAATCAGAATTAATTAGATTTAGATGAAATCAATTGATTAGGACCGGATTAATTATTTTTAATTTGAATTTGCCTAGTTGACCGGCCTTGACTAGTATTTTGTCCGATATTAGCGATATCATCGCGGGGAGGTGAAAAATTCCAATATATTGCTGATAACTACCGGTATCTATAACATTGGTTACAATACACATTCATATTTCAATTAGGGTTGAAAACCAAAGTGATTTTGAGCTTGTTCATGTGTGTTATCCTATAGGTTCACAAAATGCTGACAAAGCAGGACCACTTACTTTATATACCAAGTGAGATAAAAATCGATAATCTAACATAACATTTTCCTGTAAATATTTTAATCCCTTTGTCACTCGATATTTTGATTAAATAAAAGAAGTGTTGTAAAAGTATCTAAGCATTAGTCGGGCGGACATAGCCTCTAGAGATTAAATGACTAGTCTGGAATTTATTAGATTTTTATTTTGGGAAAATGTTATATACCTCTCATTTAGTGTACGTCATTTTCACTTAACTCTCCTTGATTAAAATGTGATTTCTACGTCCCCAAGTTTCAAAAGTTGCACTTTAACGTTTTTGAAAATTCGGTTCTCTTTTTAGAAATGACAAAAATACCATGTATTAAAAATATAAGAATAAATAAAAATCATTTTAAACTTGTTTTTCTCTAATATTTTTTATAAAATAAAGAACAAATTTTTTTTATTAGTATTGAAAAAATTCATTTGAATATGTTAATTTTGTGTAACGGTGATTGTTGACTCAAATAAATAGGTGGTTTTTGTACTGGAATCGTTGCAGTTTTTTTGTCCATGATTAGTTTATATGGGTTACCTTTTACATTTATCCCTATGTAAATTCATATAGTTATTTGTGGTTCATTTGTAAATTGGTCCTTTGTTTTTATGAAAGCAAAACGAAAGTGATATATTAAGGATAATCCGCGTGAGCGGCTTCCAGTAAACTGGGTGGGACATATCCCTCGCCCATAATCCAATCATGCTGAATTAGCGAGCTTGTAGCCAAAACATGGGCCGCTTCATTGGTATTGCGCCTCACAAATGCATTAATAAAAGATGAACTCACCAAAATAAGATGGCGACAATCCTGAACTATTGAACCCTAGAGGCTTGTCAACCTTTCTTTCCCCTGGATAGCTTGGATCAGGCTCTGACAGTCATTCTCTATCCTGACATTCGTCCACCGCTTTGGTTTCCCAAGAAATTGCCTCCCTCACTGCAAACGCTTCGACTATGGCCGCCTCCGTCGATCCTTTTCCTGAGGCGCTTTTTGCCGCTATTATTTCCCCCTGCTATTCCTCAGGATCATGCCCATCCCAAACTTTTCTCTCGAGGAATCAACTGCACCATCCACATTCGGCTTGAGTCCCTCCCCTTCCGGAGCACTCCAACCCGGAGCTAGACCTCCCCGAGGGATTATTTGGATCGTTTGATGGCTCTCCTCCCATTCCTTCCTCCACTTGACTCCTTCTGCCTTTATCGCGCCTTGACTCTGGGTTGGACATCCAGTGCCCATATCGCACTCTAGACTGAATATCTATGACTCTAGCTCCACACTTTGTTCTCCTTCAGAAGCAATCTATAAGTGCTCCTGACCGAATGCATCCCAGACTTCTCCCCTGCCCAGTACCACTCATCTTTCTTAGCAAACCTGCCAATGGAAATGGATGAAACTAAATCCGATTCCCTTTTATCATACTGCCCTGACCTTGTCCTCGTTCCACACCCATTCTTTCGACCATCAAAGTTCGGGGAAGTCAACTTTATTGTCTCATTGATTATAGAAATAGAATCAACCTTATCTAACTAGTGTCTGAATTTTGATTTCTCAAAGGAAGCGCTTACATAATCGGACCATATCTACTCTCAAGATCCTATAATAGGTCTTGTCACAGAGTGTCGAAGGTCACCTGAATATTGCTTTGATTACCGGTTAAAATTTGAAGAGCAATACCATAAATAAAAAGATATATCCATGTGAATAATCTCTCCCTAAAAATGTTGCAAAATGCAAGTAATATTCTTACTGGCAATTTGAAATGTGTCAATTACAGTCAGTATGGCACCAACAATACAACTCTACAGGATTTCAAAAACAATACAACTCTACAGCTTCTAAATAGGGAAAATCATGTTCAACCTCAACCCAGTATGCTCGAATCTATTTTACAGTGTGCGAATGCGTTTTCTTTGTAACAAGGATGAAATGCATATAACCACAAAAAGTGTAAAAGCTGAAAACATGGAGTAATCTGGCTTGGAACACCTCCACAATGTTGCCGATGTGTCCACGCTAATAGATGCAAACCCTTCCCGAGATTGCCTTCCACTGTGGTAGATCAATAAAATAAGTAGTTTTGTTAAGTACCAGTTATTACAGAAATTCAAAAACTTGTAGCTCAATGACAGAAATGTAGTATTCACATCTGAATCCAACATCAAAGTAAATCACAATCCTCATTCCAAAAACAAATTAAATAATAATGGTTACTAAAACAATATAATGCACATCCAGAATTGAAAAACTAACAAATTATCGGCTTTCCATAACAAGCTTTTTAATAAAATTTACTGACGTTTCTTCTTTCCCAGATACACAAAATATCAAAGTAAGGATTTCTTTTTGATAAAAGGATTTCTTATTTAGTTTTAAGAAAACGTTCTGCAGTCTGTACACAGTTTTTAAACTGGGACTCCATAAACTATGGAGCAAAAACAGGAAGTGTTCAATGTGTAAAAAAAATGTCATATAAAATGCAAAGTATGAAGGAACTAGTGTAAAAAATGTAATATAGAGAGAATATACCCCCAAAAGCCTTTAATAGATTTCCATAAAGACGCTGCATTATTGGTTTCATGGTCACTATCCTTTTGTTTGCTTTCACTTGTCCCTGGAGAGCACACCACCAATACATAAGAAAACTGCCTCAAACTATCCGAGAGAACTTCAAAAATACATTCATCTGTGATTTATCATCAACTTGACAGATAAATAAAATTACCAGTTTTGTTGAAAGAATCAGTTATGTTGGAAGAAAAAGGCTGGTCTTTGTTACATGCCCTTAGTGAGGCCAACTTCTTCACAAGTGCACGTTCTGAGTCACTGCCATTACCATGTCATTAGTTACAAGGTTAAGCAAATTCTTGCACAGCTCACCAGAAATAGGATTAACAATTACAGATGAATTTATCACAGCACAGTGTGACAGCTAACCGTCAAAATTAAGAACACTATTACACTTTCAATCAGTATGATATACTTGTGTGTATACATGAATTTATCACAGAACACATAGTGTGACAGTTAACCATCAAAATTAAGAACACTATTACACTTCCAAACAGTATGATATAATTATGTGTATACACGAAACCTCATCTGTTAATAAGATTTTAGAAGTTCCACTCACTCCTAGTAACTCACTTGCTAATGGTGCCTTTTAAGATTTGGGAAGATGATATATCCAAATTGTTCTAGACGTTATTATATTTATAATTGTTAAGTCTACCCGTCTACGATAAAAAAAAATGTAATTTTTGTACCTATGTTGATGTTAGAATTATTTCCTATTACCAATTCATGATTTTTTTCCCCTTCATTGTACTTTCCTGCTTTTCTTCTGTTTCCGTGCATCTTGTTATAGCCAGTGGGCTGTGGTCTTGTTCCCCAAACTAACATAAGATACATTGATTTGCTTGATAAAAAAATAGCCAATTATTGTGTGTTTGTCTCCTACTTAATGTAGGACAGCTCCATATATAGGAGGTTGAATACACAAGTAAATAATTAATATAGTAATAAATAGTTTTAAAATGCGTGCATAGTTATGGTTGACCGCAAAAACAAAAGAGATCAGTAATTGGGGATCAATCTCCATTTTAAGTTTTGGAAAATGTTGAATATTGATTTATTTTAGGTGATGATTACATTGCTAAGACTTGATTTATCTTGGGTTGGGCAGCTTCAACATGGGTCCCTCAAACACTCCCCCTCAAGCTGGAGCGTACAAATCTTATGCACATACCTTGTTACAAATATAATTTATGTGGGTTCTTATAAGGATTTGGTGGAGACATCTGCCATAATCTTCTCTCTCATAAAGAGACACTTAATTTCTATATGCTTGGTCATTTCATGAAATATTGCATTGGACCCAATGTGTAAACCTGCTTAAAGTCACGTATTAGTTTCATTGAAGTAATCTTTAGTTCTTGAAGTAGTTGTCTCAAGCAGATGACCTCACATGTTTCCAAAATCATATCTCGATATTCAGCTCTGCACTAAAACTCCCAACCACAGCTTGCTTTTTACTCTTCCAATGTATTAGATTACCACCCTTTAATCCGCAATGATCGAAGTCACCTAAAGTATCTAGAGGACCCACAAGAGAAAGATCAGGGGTACGGCGAGAAAAAACCTGTGATGGAGGAAGGGTAGAAGACGATTATGACATAAGACTCCAAAAGGGAAATGATAGATGGAATGGGCAGGACATCATATATATTGCTATTGTATGAAGAAAAAGAAGGTGTAGACTCAAAAAATGTGACATCATAAGAGCTGAAATAACGAGTACTAATAGAATAACATTTGTACCCTTTTTGGATTCAAGAGTACCCTAAGAAAATTCATTTCATGGCCTTGGCAGACAAATTATCTCTCCAAGGAGTTTTATCATGAAACAATAAGTACACCAAAATGTGTGAATAGACTAACTATAAAGAGATTGTGTGGAGAATAATATGAAATGAGGAATTTGATTATGTAGGACATATAGAGGCATATGATTTATCAAATAACCTGCAGTAAGAATAGCATCAGCCCAAAAATAGGGGGGCGCATTTTGATAGAGAACAGAGTCCTAGCAGTTTCAACAGGAGCCTGACTAGGCCCCCGAACATCGGTATGAATCAAATCAAAATGAGATTCAGCCTTAATATTACAACACTTTGGATATGAAGATCAGGATTATTCGTTGAAGTTTGAATAGATTGGGAGGCTTGAGACAGTTGTGAAGAATCATGGGAATTCAGTCTAACTGCAAATTAATGAGGGGTAAAAGGTAAGATGGTTCCCACGAAGGAAGATCTCAGGAAAGTTTAATATACTTTCCAGTGCATTATATCAATTTTGGAATGAAAGAGTATTAGTTCATAATGAATTTTCAATTTCCACTGAAAAACAGTACACGACATCTTAATGTGCATCCACAACCCCCATAAACCTAGTAATTGGCAGAAATACATGTCATAATATTATATGTGGAAGATGAGAAAAGCCAATTACGATCATCAAACCTCTAACCAGATGTACACAAGCCCCACAACTAAATGCCCCCACTGGAAGAATAAGAGATTATGAAGGGAACCTATATCAAGTAGCATAAACCCACATATTTCCCTGTATCAAACTGGCAACATTAATGTCATAATAGTATGTGGAAAATAAGATAACCTGATATTTTGGGGGATCAAAACATTGACTATAAAGTTATGATCGCCTCGGGCAGAAGGTTTATTGATGTTTGGAACACCCATCCCTCGCATTTTTACCGTATCTCCTGGCTGAATCCCAGACGGGATTTTGAGCTCTCTCATCCCATCAACAGTTTCTACCTGAACTCACAGAACTCGTCAAATCATATGTATAGAATATGAGAAAATAGAGTACAATGAGACAGCAAATATAAATAATTCAAGAAACTGGTACGGATGACAGCAAAACACAATAGTCAAAACTATATGACCAAGTGAAGAAAAAACATATTGCTTTTGCTTCAGTAACAATGTCTTGATTTCGAAGCCTTGCGTCTATTTGCATAGTTTGAAACCACCCTTACCAGCTGCAACTTCAACTTCTTACAATTCATGTAATAAATTGCTTTATTGCCATAGAACTTAGCATGTTGAGGGCAATTGTTTCTGCATAGTAACATGCACACAAAAACAGATTTTTGTGTGAAGAGGTGATATATATAGGGAAAATGTCAGATATCCCCCCCAAGTATACGTCATTTTCACTTAACTTCCCTTAACTAAAAATGCGTTTTCTATATCCGTGAACTTTTTCTGAAAATTGTGTGTGTATCGTTCGATCTAGATTTGTGAGCTATTATAGATTCTTCGTTGGCAGAATGGAAAGAGTTAGAGAAAGAAGCGCTCACGGGTGATGAGTGGGAAGATCGGAAAATTGAAAAAAGAAAGTATTTTTTGGTTAGACGCATGAGATTGGCTAAGCATTTTATTCAAACAGATATAGAACTTGAATGGATGGTTTTATGTTTACTACCGGTTCTTCCCCTTAGGTTGAGATCGGCGGTTCAGATAGGTGAACTTAAACAAATGGGTTTGAATATTAATAATCTTTATGGTAGAATTCTTTCGCGGAACAATGATATTTGGCTGTTTCAGGAGAGCAAGGTCACAAAATGGACCATAGAAGATTCTCAGCGAAGAGGCCGAAAGAACTCGAGCAGCGGCGGTGCTTCGAGCGGAGATAGGCAGTGAAGATTGGCAGCGTGTCCTCTAGCGTGAAGCTCGAAAACATCAGCAAAATCTACATGAACGAGACTGTGTTGAAAGACGTGAGTTGGGAGGTGAAGAAGAGAGAGAGAGAGAGAGAGAGATGGGTGAAAGGTGGAGGGAGGTTGAAGATGAGAGCAAACTTGTAATTTCGTAATTTATTTTTTAATTTTTTTATATATTTTTTTTTGTTACTTGAAAAGACTAATGTGCTCTTAAATCATATATTTAATTTGTTATTCTTCCGAGAGTAAATGGTCATTTCACATTATGTCAAATAATCATGACATTTGAAAATTATACACGGAGGGTACTTGGACTTTTTGCACACCATTTCTGTTAGATTTAACGAAAGTTACCTTATGTGTAACAAAAAAATAGTCGGGGTATTCGTAAAAAAAATTAAAATTGGGGTACTGAACTCGAAAATGGGCAAACATGGGTATCGTAATGTAATTATCCCTAAAATATAACACTAAGAAATTGCAATTACCTTAATTACAGTCCCCAAAACTGCGTCTGTGTAATCTATGTCAATCTTTGAGTAAAGATTCAAGCCATCTCTCTGAATTCCATGTGTTTTATCAACGTGTAGGACTACATACAAATCACCAGTTTTGTGCCTGTATTATAAGACTAAATAAGTTGAACATATTATCATGAAACACTATTTTCAATTTTAAGATATGCAAATCACAATGAGAATCATTCAAGGCGAGTGAGCTATATAGACAATAAATTAAACAATTGTTGGTATCCACAATGAAGAGTTTCAGATATCAACACCTAAATTCTCTAGAGTTATGAAATTCAATTATTATAAGAAGAAAAAAAATCATTTTGCACACCTCTTTGTATTATAATTCCCCTCTCCTTTAAATTGCATCACATCTCCATCACTTACACCAGGAGGGATTATCACTTCCACCCTTCGCGTTGACCTTACTTCACCACTACTATCACATCTTCTGCATGGATCAGTAATTATCTTGCCTTCACCACCACATTTTGAGCAAGTAGACACCTAAAAACACAACCATCATCTGTATATCATATGTCAAGTATTTAAAGAAACATTTAGAGATTGCAACCAACAAGAAAGTACTTTAACAAATGCTACTTGTGCCTGTAATATTGTGAATCAAATGAAATTCGATAAACATATTGTTTTTTAGAAACTTTGTCTGTTATTATAGGATTACAAATGCATTAAAGAAAATTATATTTTTACCCCAAGCCCCCACCTGTCCCCAAGCAGGTACCCGCTAAGATTGAAATATCTGACTTCTTGCAAGGTAAGAAGTCCACCTGACTATTAGGCCAACCCTGGTGGGCTAGAAGTCAGTAAACATAAAACTGGTATTTGATAATGATGATCCACAGCGTAAAGCATTTGGGGATTTTTCAGCTTCAAACATACATGATTTTCTCTAACTTCTCAGGATGGGGTAATTGGAAAAAAACATATGCACGTTAAATTAAGTGACATCATAGGTAATAGAATACTCAAATACTACAGCCATTACAAAAGCAATTCCACGACAAGACAATGTTGGAAGATCATTCTACAGATAATAAATGTGACGTTATTTGTGCTCTTGGTCAAGGTGACTGAAAAGACTTCATCCCACTTTCCTT
This sequence comes from Geranium brycei, assembly GCA_036897365.1. NCBI lineage: Eukaryota > Viridiplantae > Streptophyta > Magnoliopsida > Geraniales > Geraniaceae > Geranium > Geranium brycei. The sequence goes on from JAYMTP010001650.1 coordinate 12,577, forward strand.
AAAGAACTATTAAGGGTTTAAATACCTCAGATAAAAATTGGATATCAATTCTATAATAGCTCCACTACTGCAAAAAAAAAACAATAGTTTGATTCCTGTAATTTTTTAATTTGACTTTTCCAGTGTTTGTCGCTCATCCATCTTATTTTATATGCATGCTTCTTGAGTCATAAACATTCTTAAACATGAATCAATCAGTGTTGTCATCACACAACATTTTACCCTTCATTTTGGTACCTATTCTTCTCTACCACAAACTTCTTAGACGTCCAAGCTGTACATGTTCCTCATAAAATAGAACGTCCGATTCAACACATACTGTCAATCAGGGTTCATACATACAAAAAAAATGCCATCAAATGCATCAATCTAACGGAATTCTACAAACATCAAAAGGTGAATGCATAAATCCCTCCACTAATCTTTCCACAAAGTACCTGCAGACTATTCATTTATACACATAAAGGTCTTATGAGCCCTTTGATGTGAGAAAAAAGGTTACAACTAAGAAAACAGATATTGGTTAACTATTAGCTATCAATAAACTGAAGTGAAGCAAACTTTGAATGAAAACAAAACAGAATGATAAGAAGCTTTCCATAAATCTATAGAATAAAACCAACAAACGTTCTGGTTGGAGGAATTATTTCAATTTCAAAAGCTAAAATAAATTAAAGGATCATCAAATCAATTAGAACGATCTTCTCATAGTGCCTCATGTTGGGAGTATACATATTTATCTATGCTACATCCCCAGGCTACTGGACAAAGACTGAAACAAGAATAGAATTCAAACCTTGGATTACTGAAACAAGATCACTGAACCCATAAAGACCTAGTAAATTCGGCCAGACCTGTAACTTAACTGACTATAGAAACTAAATCCTAAGCTAAGTATACTCTTCCTGAGACCAGAAGGGGATCTTTGCAAATTGAGAGTCAAAAACTAAGTTAGTGACTGGACAAAAAGGATTTGTTATGGAAAGTTTCTCTATAGCTGCTTCTTTAGCATACCAATTTGATAGTTGTATAAGGCATTGTCATATTAATTTGCAGCCATGAGATAGAGAAGTAGAGAAATATTTTTTTCTTGACAATTATTAGTATGATTTAAAGATGGTTTTAAAAGGATTTATAACCAACAAATATCATGTTATATTGTGTTTTGTGATAAACCAAATAATGCTAAAAAATAAAACTGAATCACAAACGAAGTAGGTAATATATATTAAAGACGCAGCTTCAAAATTATCTATTACCTGTGACATAACTCCAAAAGGCGTTCTCTGAGTTTCCACCACCCCACCTCTACCTTTGCAATTCGTGCATGTTTTTATGCCATTACTAGACTTTGCACCAGTTCCACCACACTTATCACATGTTTCAAAGCAAGAAACATCAAACGTTTTCTTTACTCCAAAAATAGATTCTTTAAAGCTGAGATGCAGTTCATACCTACAACATACAGCATCTGAAGTTTATAAGGAACAAACGAAAGTACATATTAAAGAGACTATTTAATTTGGTTCCTAGGTAAGAACGATTCTGAATCTGAAGAAAACACTCAACTATTTTTCACAACTATCTTTTCAAAGCTTTAAGTCGTCAAAACAAGCTACATGTATCTTGCTAAATTATTTATTAGCGAGAATCAATTACAGAAACAAATATTGAATGGAGAAGATACTACACAGTTCTTTTTTTCTATGCACTACTTCTTTACTTTCAGTCATGATCTAATATAAAAAATCTTCATATCATTTTTGTTATTAATGCTATCTTCATCAACCAATCTTCTATATATGTGTACTAAAGGTAATACATTATGTTGCTTCATCTTAAACATACTTTACAGTTATGATTCTAAAAATCCCTCTATTTATTTTATGAAATACAGCTCATTTTAGAATTCCATTATATATGTGTATATTATTCTTTGATATAAACCTGAGAACAAGATACGATGGAGATGGCAAGTTATATGATGATCGTTAACAATAACATTTTTGAACTTTTATTAATTTACTTTGGTATTATATATGCTTATTTCTATAATTCATGAAAGCCTTCTCCTGACCGTGCATCTAAGTAGTGTAGTTCCTCAAATGGGTTTGTGCCTTTCAAAATATTGAATCAAATACAAGAAAGAAAAGGCAGAAAAGAAGAGAACGAAATGCATGTGTGCCCAAATAAATGCACCATTATTGAATTATTAAAAAAATTAGGGGAAATTACAATATGCTACCTTCATTCAAACATGATTAACACTTTACACCCTAAATGTTTAAATGTCACTCTTTCCTACCCAAGTTTCATTTGTTACAAATCACATAAATTTCCGTAAAGATTGGATGGAAAATTCAAAAATTTCAGTGAGAAATTTCATTATCTCAAAATGACGAAATTACTCCTGAAAAGTTAGGGTGTAAAGTAAAATCATTTTTGAACGATGGTAACAAACTGATATCCCCTTAATTTTGTAATTATTATTGATTAATTAATTAATTAATTATCAAGTAAAATTTAATAAATTATTAGTACTATTTAATAAATTATTAATTATAAGTTATTAAATATAATTGATTATTAATATAAACTATATTGTATTGCTACATTTTTTTCTACAATCAAAGTTAAGCTTCTTGATTTTGTCTCTCGTTAAGACTTGGGTCTTTGATGGTTTTGCTTTTTTGCATTTGGGTATTACTGATTTTGAGCTGTGAATGGGATTTTTATTATTGTGATTGATTAAGACATATAAATTCTGTCATCAATGAAGCTATGCAGGTTTGTCTTAAAACTGGTCTGTAATTTGAATTCACATAGAATAATGAAAATGCATGTTACTCTTATGGTGTTGATTACCGAACATGTAGGGAGAGACTCCGGTGAAGCTTTCGAGGTCAGGGGCTAGGCTCTTCTTGAGGAGGAGCGGAGGAATTATATGTGTCAATCAAGGTTCTAGAGTTACCTATTTAGGGTTTCCTAATTAGGATTAGTAGGTAGTTTCCTATTTGTAATATGTATTCCCTATATAAAGGGTTGCTCTCATTGTATTATGGACAATAAAGTTTGAGATTGACATGGTATCAGAGTCTGGATAGCTTTTTTTATTTTCAGTTCAATTTTTGTGAGTGTTGCTTTGCCCACTCATTAATTATGTTTTAGCGGGTGGGTGAGGTATTATAATTCTGATTTCCCGTTATTATTATTGTTCCGTTTTTTCCTTCTCTAAAAAACATTTTTTCCGGGTTACTGTTCATCAGATCATGTTCATGTGTCACTGTTCACCGCCACTATTCATGCCACTGTTCACCAAATTTTTTCCCGATATCTCCCATGTTTCTCGTTGCCCAATGTACTCCAATTTGCTAAACTACTCCCTTGATACCGTGATTTTTCGGCCACTTTCGTTTTTTCGCTGTCAACTTTCTTGATTGACATGATTTAGATGTTTTCTCGAGATGTTTGAATCTTTGTTTTATTTTTTTACTATCTTAAACCCCTCTCACTCAAGAATGTGAGAGGATATGCTGAAGTCGTAGAACACTCCAACTCCACTCTCTAGGTCTTCGAGGTATGGGTATGAATTCCCATGATCTTCAAGTTGGGTATAAATCTTAAAGTCTCCTCCAATGTATGGGTATAAAACCCCATGATCTCCAAGTTGGGTATAAACCCCCAAAGTCTCCAGGCTCATGTCTCCGAGTTATGAGTTTTCGAAGTCTCCAAGTTCTCCGAGTTCAAACACCAAATCAACGTCACTCCACCGAAATAGCCATCATGTGCCGCCACCACAGTTTTTTTTGGTAGTCAAATTAATGTTGGTCGACCCACATCAATTTGAGGGGGGTGTCAATCAAGGTTTTTAGGGTTTCTTAATTAGGATTAGCATGTAGTTTCCTATTTGTAATATGTATTCTCTATATAAACGGATGTACTTATTGTATTGTGTATCAACAAGCATTAAGAAAGCTTGAGATTGACAGTATGTTTAATAGAGATTTGGAATTGGTGAATTGGGAATGTGAGTACGAGGAAAGGGATCAAAGGTAGCTCGTGCAAGGGTCAAACAAAAAGGTGGAGGTGGAGGGTAGGTTGTACTTGTGGAGAAAGAAGATTTTGATTTGAGAAATGGGCGTTGGTGGCGGTTGTCGCGGTGGAGGAATAATTGTTACTCAAGAAAAAGGGGATCTGATGATAGGATCGAGAATCAAACTCTTCGTCGCCGCTGCAACCTCCCGCCCATGAGCCCAAGCTCCACACCATCTCATTTCTCTTCCTTCTTACTAGACAACCACAAGAGTATATTTGCCATTATCAATAATTATTCAGTTATGTGCAGTGCACATGTTCTATTTTTAACAGAAATAATACAAGAGACGGAGTGAAGTGTGGAAATGAGAAGAACTTTTATACTTAAGTGTATCAATGTAAAATGAGAAATACTTACGTTGGGTAAAGTGGAATTATCCCAAAATGAATTATCAAGTGCGGAAATGACATATTTTAGAATGGTTATTGGCTAAGTTTAAAATGAACAATGTTTGAGTTGTAATTACAAACTAGGAATATATGCAGGTTGATAATACAGGCTGAACTTTTAATCTCCCTCGGTATTTCTTGTGGTTCCTTGTATGAATGATAATAAGTTCATCCAATCTTATAAAAGATAATAAAGTTGTGGGTAAAAGTAGCACCAATATCTTTTTTCTTCATGGAAATATTAAGTACGAAGAAATAAGAATTTTATTTGAGAGACCAATGGAAAATGTTGTATAATTTGGAGGATAGCATTTACCTACTATCACGTCTTTTGCTTGTATTTCTCTGACTGAAGTTGAACCCACCTAATCCACCTCGCCCTTCGAAAAGGCCATTGGACTCACCAAAAAGTGCATCAAAAACTTCAAAAGGATCTACCTAAGAAGAATGTGATAGTTACGACATAAACATGTCGGGCATTAATGTGAAGGTCAGACTCGGGGGTCTGTATATATTAGTTAAGAAATGTCTTAAAACAATACAATGTACCAAGAAGCAGAATTCATTTTGAACTTACCTGCTGTGAACTGCTGCGTGACCCACCATATTCTCCCTGTAAACCTGCCTTCCCAAAGCGGTCATATAAAGATCTTTTCTCAGCATCTGATAGAACCTACAGAAATGCTTCATTGCCATATCAAAGATAGATGAACAATAACAAAAAAGCATGTCAGGAATATCAAATGCAATATAACAGTTAGATTATGTCCTCATAAAATAACCGCTTGAAATTTTTTTTATTCAACTTAAATCCATAAATAAAGAATGAAGATAGCACTTTAGGATAAGAAGTTACCTCATATGCAGCGCTTATCTCTTTGAACTTTTCCTCTGCCCCAGGCCCCTTGTTCATATCGGGATGATACTGATACGTGATAGGAAGAAACCATGTGTTCAGTTGTTCAAAGTCACTTTCCAAATGGTAAAATACCGCAAGGTGCAATCATAGCAACCCATAATTCATAAAAATAGTAGTTGACCTACCAGAAAGCAATTATTTGTTGCAGCTAATGTTTAAAGTATAATAAGCAGAGAGATCAAAGTTCAAAAAATGCAGCGATAGTAAGTTCAGTTGGGCAATTAGCATTACAAAAAGTGACATTAAGAGTTGAGCCTTTTACCCCTCCTACTCTTGAGTATTGCATTCAAGACAAACTTAACATAATTAAACCTAAGCAAATTTCTAGAGCTCAATACAGATAAAACCAATCTCCTTTAGGCATAAGCTGTTTACACACACACACACAAAAACGCCCGTGATTTTCAATAAGGCATTTATTTTCTCAGCCGCCAAACAAGAAGTGTACATATAGTTTTGAGAATACGAACCTCGCGAGCAAGTTTATAGTAAGAAGCCTTGATTTCTTGAGAAGTGGCATTTCTATCTACCCTCAGAGTCGAATAGAGGTCAGCTTTGGTGGCCCTGACTGAAAAGCGACGACGAGGTTTGGGAATGAAGAAAAGCGAGTTAGGGCTCGAAAACTGAGTATCAATTCTCGGAAAGAGATTGAAATCGGTAGAGCTGGTACGAAATGCAGATGAGGAAGATGGAATCAGATTAAGATTGGTAAAGCAATGGAAGACGACCATGGGCATTGCTGCGGCCGTACCAGCGCAGTGTTAACTTCCAAAATGCTCCTTAGTTTTTGTAGGTCACTAAACAAAAATTTGTGCTTCTATTCTCGGCTCTCTGAACCGGTGACATGAAAAGACCAAGGAGTCGGGCATGGAGTAGGAGTAGTAGTATGATGGATTTGGTGTTATAGTTGGGTGTTAACATAAGCCCAATGGGCTTTGGGGTTCTCCACCAAACTCTAATCCTAGTTGTATATTTTTTGTATATTGTCCAACCCAATATATTTGTTCATCAATTCTAATATGATATTGGAGGCATGTTGATTTTGTTTGGTTGATTTGTGTTTTTTTTCTGTCGTCTTTGTCTTTCTTCTGTAGCGTAACAACACCCCAATCTAGTACACATCAGAGGCCAATTCCTTTAAGAATTTTTTGGTTCGACGACAATTGATTTCGGCATTCTTAATTGTACCGAGACCAGCACCAGGAGTCCAACACAGATCGCAACCAACAATGACCTTCGTCCACATCCTCACGAGTATGATTTTTTCGGCAAGACCCGAGCATCTGTTGGGAAACGCGGAATCTCATACATAGCAGCGAAAGCATAAAAAAAATTTAACCGCGTTCCTAGTAAGGATCTACTGCATGTTTAAGTTTAATCAATGAAAGGGTTAGAGCTCTTATTTACCTCTTGTAGATCCGGTTTTACAAAACTTTTGAGAGTGCACAGGTTCTTCGCGAATCAATCAAAAGCGTCTCCTTCGGGATGCGCTCTCTACCGGTATCCACACGAAAAAGTCTTGATCGAAGGTTTGTCGAAGATCAATCTACTAGAATTGATCTTCTCAAATGAGATATAATTAACAGTTAACTAGATCTGGAATTTTTAGTGGAGTTGATAATGTTGCGAATATCACATTAGGGTTTTATGAAAATGTTGCAACATATACATAGGCTTTTGGGTTAGAGATTTTGTTCCTAATAAAACTCTACCTAATTATGAATTTCCAATTCAGAACTTTTCCCAAAAATTTGTGCTCCTTATTTCCCAATTGCCTAAACCGAATTAGATTCAGTTTAGGAATCGGGAAACAAAATAGTGTCGTGGCCGATTTAACCGCCCCGTGTCCTACCTACTTGGCCACGGGTCTGCCACGGGCCCATGGCCATCCCGTGGCCAAATGTCCACGGTCACGGCTCGTGGCCTTCTAGTTGTCCTGTGGTCAACCATTGCCACGGGTCGTGGCCGCTTGGGCAGTCCGTGGCCAACCTTTGCTCATAGACTCGTGTTCCCTTGTGGTCACGTGTCCTTTTCTCCACTTGTTCTCTTAATGGGTTCGTATCCGATTTGCTTCGAGCTTGCTTTTTGTGTGTGGCCCTGTAGGCTCATGAGTCATTGGCGAATGATCCAAATCCCCATTTGGTTCATTCATCATAAGTGGCCTCTAGTAAGACATTATGATTACCAGTGGTCATGATGATCGATGATTCAACTTGACCTCTTTGTTGTAACTATCATAATTCATTTGTCCCTAGATATCTTATTTGAATCATAAGGTGTAGAGTCTTCATCTTTATATATTCAAACATGTTCCTTGATCTCGAGATAACTGAGAATGATAACGCTTTATCGATATTATGGTCATACATTCCCTCTCAGGCATACTCATCAAGAGGCTTGATATATATATCGTTCTCACTAGTTCGTGAGGGACAAATCCCTTGACTGTCATTCATATTTCTCATACAGTCCGTTCCTAAGCCAATCATACCCGTTATGACTGTCATGTTACAGACAACGTTTAGAATATGTCAAACTTAGGAAGTGACTATATAGAATCAACGAAGACTTCAGAGTCTTACGGATTCAATGATACTACGACGACTGAGAATGTTTATGATTGTATCTATGACACATTTCTCAGGTCGAGTCGTCCAATATCATTTCTCTAAATGATATCTATGATCTGACTTGGTAACCCTTTACTCATGATCAGTAGAGCGTGATCATCATTCATTCTAATACTAGTCGATTTATAAAGCTTTTTGACCAGGGACCTATCAAGTATAATTACTTAGCAAAGTGCATTGTGCAATGTGCTATGTCTAAGGGTTCTACTATCAGAGACCCCCTCCTCTGATGACCTTAGACGTAATTAGATACTTAACTTATTATCACAACACAATGATAATAAAAGTGTCGTTTTATTGCTAACAAAAGATATAACGTTTATACATAAATGCAATTGACCTAGGGCATATTACCTTCAACATCACTTTCGAAGAGTGAAGCCTCCCCACCCTAGGCATTTTCCAAACGATCTGCATAACTTCATTGCGTCGTCGCGAGTGATTCAGCGAGTTTTGAGCCTTCACCAGTTTAGATTGGTCAGCTCTGTTCTGTTGTGTTCGATCGTTTTCAGACCGATTTTTTGTTCACCACCGACGAGTGAGCCTTCCTCGGGATTTTACTAGTCGGTCTACCTTGGTGTCAGCTCTCCCCTCTACGCGTATAGCACATGCCTCATCGCAAGTGTTTCGAACATGCCACCGCGCGTGTAGGCCACACGTCTATACTTTTTACCCGAAAAAATATATATATTTTTCAAAACGAGAAATTTTGGGAACTACTGCTAGAAATTAGTTCATTAGATTGCAAATTGTTCACTGCGGCGAACAAAATATGGTTTGTATCCACTTCGTCGATCAAACATTTGGTTCTTCTAACAATAAAATATGCTCTAGTTCCAACATCATTGTTGTTTCCTCAAGTGATATTCAAAATGCACCTCGTGTTTGACTAACAATCGGGTGTAGATATTTACTCAATTCACACGGCAGTGTACCGCGCGCGCAGTAATATAGGGCGTAAATTACTCCCCGAAATATCAATCCCTCGGGATCACTAGAGTTGATATTGTGTCGTTTTCGGGCATGAGCAATACAAAGTCAATTGTGGGGAATCTAGAGTAAGACTCTGAGTGTATCGAACTAGCATTTCCTCTTTTTATCAACAATAAAATATATTAAAAAACAAAAGGAGTCGTGGGTTGGGAGTCCCAAAATTCTTACAAACAAAATGAAAAGAACTAATACAAGAGAAACTAAAAGATAAATAGTTCAACAAAAGCGTCCAATTGAGGCAATCAGTCAACAAAAGGCAAAAGGCGATGTTGACCATGCCTTATAATCGACGAATTTCTTACGATTTCTTCGGCCGAGTATAAATTGATATTGCTTTGTACCCTCCCATAATATTTGATCACTTCAAATCTATTCTTACACAAATTCTTCTCCCAAAATCATCAAAAACTACACAATAGCAATGAGTTTTATATGAATCATAAACTGTTTTAATGGCGACGTACCTGCTCAAGGTGCGCCGCTGGTAATTTTACCAATGGTCGCGTACCTTGTGTAGGTATGTCGCCATTACCCAGCGATCCAACCAACGGTAACAAAATTGACTTTTGCGTGACAACGACAATATCATGTCAACTTGGTCAAACGTTAGCAACAACATACCTAGTTGGATACGCGTCTGATAAAAGTTTACCGGCTGTGTACCTCTATGGCGTACACAATTGTTAACTTACCAGTCGTGTACCTCTATTGTGTACATTGCTGATAAGTTTTTACGAGTCGTGTACCCAATTTATGTGCTCGACTAGCATGACTTAATGGTGTAGTGATAATATCACGGATTTTGTGATAAAAGATATGTGGCCACCACCACCATGCCCCTACTTGTTCATTTCACCGTACCCTTGTTTTGGGGGATGGTTGTGTGTTGGATTTTCTTTACAATCAATGTCAAGATGCTATAAAAGAAGGTGTATGCCTCTTGGCTCATGATACCAAAAATTCATCTGAGAACAAAATTTCCTCTTCTATTTTCACTTGTAATTTCCATCTTCATTATCTCTCTCTTTCACTTTAAAGTCTTGCTTGGTTAATTAGTTTTGGTTGCTTTCAACCTCACGTATAACACACTTTTTACAACACGTTATCAGCACGAGTAGCTCGGTTATCGTAATTTTTAAATTCCTAAATAAATTTAATTTAGTTCTCGAATTTATGTTTATTTCGTAAATTTACGTATGCTTATTATATATACGTAAGTATGCTCTGTGATCGCCAATCTTGAATTAGATCTTTCACATCAGAAATTTATCTGTTATTATTATACGTGTTATATATTTATATATAATGTTTTGTAACCCGAAGTTTACAAAACTAAAGACATATTGAACCCGAAGTTT